>JAHWFP010250767.1:29007-68936 GCA_023313725.1 Lithobius niger
AAATTGTCTTAAAATCGTTCAGCTTCTGGAGCCCTCTGGGGGACCTATCAGAACTTCCTCTGATCCCCTAGACTTTCCCCACACATGAATGAGTGACCAACCACCCCGACCCAGCTGAAGGGAAAGGGGGGGGGGGTTGTTCACGAATGGCCACCAGTAAAAAAAAATTTTAAATAAAAAATACCCTGCGTCGTTGTTTCGCGCAATCTTGCTCACAAATATCTACTTGCGCTCAAAATAACACAACCTGCTAGCTGCAGAAAACACCATGTATCGCAGGGATAATTTTAAGTTTCAAAATGGTGATAGTTTAGGGCTTGTTATTGTTCGATATTTCTCCTCCTGGGAGGTTTGAATTTGACCTATTAATTTGTTCGAAGTAGTCCGAGGTGGGATGGATAGGTTATTGAAGTAACTTTTGATTTTCGTCGACATATTACAATATCTCCTGCACCTAAAAAAAATATTTATTTATTTTCCATTATTTTAAATAAATAAAATAAAAGACCAAGTGTTAAAACATTTTTAAAATTGAAAGTGTAATGCCTTCATTAAGAAAATATTGTTCGCATATTCTAACTGCTATTCTAAAACAAAGAAAAGAACACGCGATCATCAGCAAAGGAAGGCACATGAAGCTATGTGAAAATGCAGACTGTCCAATGCAATGAAATAGTTTATTTAAAAACATGAAAATTCATCATATTGTGAGAGACTGGAAAAACGGCAATATTTCACAAGAACAAAACGCTCATTCTCACAAACACGATAAACACTAAAAATCACCAAAAATAACAACCACGAAAAACTGTTTCTTCCATTGGACCTCAAAATAATAAAATCTAATAAAATGCTAAAACTCTATGGCCAATGATAACAAGTTTATGATTAGGCTTATAAATGAGATTTTTCTTTCTTACTGCATCATTTCCTGTGCTACTTCAATAAATAAAACAGAAAATTCTGCATTACTGTATAGTAATTCGTTTAGGATGAAATTAGTAATTTTTATTGGTAGTTTTCTTCTAGTCAATTGTGGGGGAAATTTGGGGAAGGGGGTGTGGGGAGAGAAAGGGGCAACATTTTTAGTGGGGTGCCATTTTCGAGCTGGCCTCACCTGGAAAATGAAGCCATCATGCCACTCGTTTTGTCAGATTGCTGAATTTCTTAACAAGTTTCGTAACTGATAGATATTGCACACTTTTGTATTGTTTACAGTTCATTGTTGAATTGCTTCCGTTTTTTGGTGAAACTGTAGCTATGTGTTTCATTTCAGCCGCTTTAAAGAGCATGCAGTATCCACCTTTCTTGACCGCTGAACCACCTTCCATATTCCAGTGGATTTACGACTGTCTAAAATTCAAAACTTGTACATCTTTTCCATACATTCATCAAGTCAGCAATAACACAAAATTCGTTGTTATGGTATGATCTCTCTCGTTACTTTTTCCGTGTGAAGACTTGTATTTTACTGCAATTCTATACAAATAACCAAACGTAGCTGTTAGCTTTGTTTCTCTTAATTTGGTGCTCTTCACTACATCAAGGTTAAGATTGAATACAAAACTAAGGCTCTAACCAAACAAAAGTCACTAGAAAAACACTCACATTCACAACAAAAGACTCTCAGACTGTCTAGCGAATTTTGATAGTTAACTGCTATCTTCCTCAGGCCTTAAAGTTAATTTGTACTCTGTTTACATCTTTATTGACATCTCCGTTATCGTTTACTTGTTCGTTGCCATGCTCCAAATTGGTGTGTTGCGTAGCTCCCCGATTGGTGCAGGCCGATCCGGCGAATTTGCCACGTATAATCGCCACTTCCTACTTAACTGCCTGAAATGTTTCCTGTTGATCAGATGTAAAACTAGCAGGTAGGAGGGGCCTTGAACGTTCATAAGTGGAATTCCTTGGCTTTCATACTCTCAAACTAACTTTAAGGTCTGAGGAAGATAGTAGTTAACTATCGAAAATTCAGTAGACAGTGTGAGTGTCTTTTGTTGTGAAACTGAGTGTTTGTAAAGTGACTATTTTGTTCGTTTTGTAATGGAGTTTCACAGTACGAAAATTAACAATGTTTTCGGAAGGCTCTAACCCTTTGTATTGCAGAAAAATTGAGTGATTTTTATTTATATGTACTCGTATACATAGAAAGGTTGGGTGATATCATCCGGTTGCATTTACGGGTCGGCCGATATGAGTTTTTACCGATCTGATCCGATATTGATTAAGGGTAACTCGACCGATCCAATCTGATATTGAAATTAAAAACGCAACTATAATTTTAATTTCCATACAAGTGTTACTTCATTTTCTGGTTTTGCATGGGTTCCAACTGCGAAGATTATCTAAAATAAAATTGGGACACATTTTGCATGTAAGCCAAGGATCTTTTCTCTTTTTCCCTATTCAGTTAAAAAAATTGTTAAATTAAGGCCATGAAAAAAAAATTGTTTAATTTACAGGCGAGGTTGCAAATTGAAGCACCAGGCAACCAGGCATTTTATTTTATTTTTTATTTGATTTAACTGACCAATTTTCTTCAACAAGTGAAGCTGAAAGCTAAAAACATATGTAGAAAGCCTAAGAAAATATAATATATTGCTAATACGTTATTTATCATCTAGTATTTAGTGTTTTTTCTAAGTTTTTGGCGTATACCTTTTTAGTGGTTTGAGCTAGAGGTTTGAAATTAGCACCATCGAAAAGCTCGTTTCGAGCCAGTTAAAATAGTATATTGGAATGCCAAAAACGGTCAAATTTGGCGGAAATATGGTTTTTAGGGGATTGACCAAGATTCAAATAAAAAAAAAATTTTGACCCGCGATAATTTAAGGCACCTGCACGCGCCTGTAAACCAAACAATCAACTTTGCGTGGCCTAAGATGTTCATACAGGTCATTCCGAACTAGGTACTGGATTGAGGGAGTGGACGGTACCGAGTTCGGCACAACCTGTACGAACAGGAACCCCTCATGACAAGACGTAGTGAGCAGGCTGACAAATCTCGGAGGCTACGGATGCGACCAAATTCAAACTTGTACCGAGTATTGGGAACCAGTATTGTGAACCAAAGTGAAGCATGATTTCAAGTGGCTGACGAAGACAGTAGGAAGAAGTTTTAACACCACCTTCAGAACTGTTGAAAATTTGCAGAATACAGTAGTAAGATTGTATGTAGAATGGAAATCCATTGTACTAATGATGTGATTGAAAACTCTCAAAAGTCACATTTGTTGTTTTCAAATTTTTGAAACGATGTGTCTTATCCAAAGGTATGTTCTTGCCAGTGGTTTTTTTTTTTTGTAGTAGGTTAATACCAATGAGTCCTCGCTTAAATTGTCAATAGTATGTACACAATAAGCTTGCATCTGTTTCAGCCTAATTGATCTCTAATGCTTTGCGCTTACCGGTACTTACAATATTTTACCTTATTGTCGTAGCTATATGCTGCCATGACACACAAAGAAAGCTGGCAAGCATTTTCACCAGACAAATATTTGCGGAAGCTTACTACTGCTGGTGAGAACGTTTTATATAATATTCAATATTTCTTTCATGATTTGTATCAAATGTCTATGGTAGATGATCTTTTAACATTATAATTCAAATTTTTCCAGGTCCACGACTACTGTTTGAAAGCTCTTCTCTACAGGACAGTTTTCAAAACGTGTCGGTGTCCAATGTTCACGAAATGGTTGTAAGAGCCATGACACTTTTTGGTGAGTAAAGCACCCTCATACTTTTAGTAGAATGAGTTGTGTTGTAGTGCTCGCTCTCTATGGGACTTTACGATGTTGTACCCATTAAGTAAAATTGGTTTTGTACATTAAATGTCCTGTTTTGTGACATGACCCGATATTCGGAGTGCTGTAGTTATGTATGGGAGGGGTAGGCACCTTCTTCTCCTGTTCTTTTTTCTAGGCATGATCGAGAATAATTTCTGCCCTTCCACACCAAAGTTTGATTCGTGTGTGCAAGATGGATGCATAATCCACCTCTCCTTTTCCTTTTGCACCAAACGTTGATTTCACTTTAAGGCCACTAAAAGTTAATTAAGTGGTTCTCAGGAGCACACACATGGATTTTTTTGTAGCACATGAAACGTTTTTTATGACATTGTCAAAAAAATGCCAATCACTCATCAGCGCTTTCACCAAACACTTTCTGGAGCCAATGACCACATCAGCTCTTTGCTCCATTCACATAATCACCTTGAAACGAATCATGAGGGCCGTTCACAGGCATATCACAACTAAAAACTTAGATCTAAAGAATGACTTTTATCAAATGTGCAACTGTTGCACGCTTATGCTGGCATTAAAACGTAGATATTGTACTCCACCACAAAGTGTAAGCTACTGATTTTATTTTATTTGGTTAAAAAAAAGCCATCACCTGCATCTGAAAAATCACGAATAAGAGTAAAAAAAAACAGCTAGCGTCAATTTTTTTTAGTACCACGTCTGAAAACCATTTAATTAATTTTTAGCGGCCTAACAATGGCTCAAATATATTTTCTAATACTTCCCTTTAGTTTCGGTTGGGATTGTTGTATTACAGTACTGGGGTGAAGTGCTCGAATGGGCTGTTGTGGTACAACACATTTCATCAGTTAGGCATTTACTACTCCATAAATTAACTTTATGTATGTATGGCTATTTGTTGCACCAAACGCTGACTTCACTTTAACAATGGCTCAACTATATTTTTTTCCTTCGAGTTAACATTCATATTGGTTTCAGGATTGAAGTTAAACGATTTGGAATGCCTACCTATTGGAGTTGCTCTTCCCTTACGCAATGCAATTTTCCAATGCCGAAGAAATCCTCCTTCTTCTTGGCCTGAGGAGGCTTACTACTTAATGGGTATGTGGTAGTAGGTTGTTCGTAAGTGTAGCAGAATCTGAAAATTGGTTCATTAATATTTTCTGTTACTGTGAAAGTTGTTGTGCTTATTTTTCTAATTTTGAGAGAATTTTAATGCATACGCCAACTTGGAAGCTTCAGACTTCTTCTGTATTGCGAATTTTTGGCTGGATTCACTATAGTTTTTCAACTAAGTCTTCCGCCTTCATCAGGCACTGGGTGATTAGCACACTAACGTAACATCACTAAGTTTTGAAAAAAACGTGTAGTGGGGCCAACTGCTAGTTACGTTGACTGTGGCTCCCTCTCTTCTCCTTCCTTAGGTGGTGGTGGAGGGAGGTAGGCTTTCCACTTGTAAGAGAAACCAGAGGTGAGCTCTGGTGTAGTAAGATTGGCTATTCCTTTGTGTGCGGGTTATTGGATATTCATGAGTTTCACATTATTGTTTCTGAGATATGGAATAACAAGGCATTCTAGAGCACGTAGGTGTGGCTCGAACTGTGTGTTTGATTTTAGTAGCATATTGGTTTTTTTCCAAGCTATTTCATGTTGGAGGCGGTGATGGTGGGCCGCAATTCCATTTTCTTTGATTTTCTTTTTCTCGACGTCTGACATGTGCTCTTCGACCCGTTTGCTAATCCGTCTCATGGTCTTCCCTACG
The DNA here is from genome assembly GCA_023313725.1 of Lithobius niger. Taxonomy (NCBI): domain Eukaryota; kingdom Metazoa; phylum Arthropoda; class Chilopoda; order Lithobiomorpha; family Lithobiidae; genus Lithobius; species Lithobius niger. The sequence continues at coordinate 34,537 of JAHWFP010250767.1, forward strand.
TAGATACCGCTGCAATCAGTGCAGGGAACAGCCTAGACGCCTGCTGACGTTTGTGGGAGGTGTAGAAAGGGCTTAGACGATTTTATTGCAGTTTGAAGGGGGAAAGAACCTTGCGGGCTTGGTTGTGGTTGCTGTGTTGACTTCTGTTTAGATCGGGTTTGGTATCTGTCGAAGAGTACATGACAGACGTCGAGAAAAAGAAAATCAATGAAAATGGAATTGCGGCCCACCATCACCGCCTCCAACATGAAATTGCTAGGGAAAAAATCAAAATGCTACTAAAATCAAACACACACTCCGAGACACACCTACGTGCCATCGAATGCCTTGCTATTCAATATCTCAGAAACAATAATGTGAAACTTATGAACATCCAAGAACCCGTGCACAAAGGAATAGCCAATCTTACTACACCAGAGCTCACCTCTGGTTTTTTTTACAAGTGGAAAGCCTACCTCCCTCCATCACTACCTAAAGAAGGAGAAGATAGGGCGCCACTGTCAAAGTAACTGGCAGTTGGCCCCACTACAAGTTTTTTCAAAACTTAGTGATGTTACGTTAGTGTGCTAATCACCCAGTGCTTGATGAATGTGGAAAACTTAGTTGAAAAACTGTAGTCAATCAAGCCGAAAATTCGCAACACAGAAGAAGTCTGAAACTTCCAAGTTGATGTAAGCGTTAAAATTCTCTTCAAAATTTGTGAGTCAAGCCAAATAAAATGAGCCTGTCGGCATTCAGAATGCTTATTTTTCAGCATTAGTTTTCATTATGAATTTTATAAGGCTCTGCAGGATTGGCCGATGATCCATTGCTATCGACATCAGACTGGTATTGGTGAAATATTTCAGACATTCTATCAGTTTCAGTTTTTTCGATAACTCGGCCAATTTTTGACCACTTCTGACATTAAAATACAGTTTTTCAATGTGTTATTCTAGAGCTATCGATATCCATGGTGCTAATACCAAGTAAAATCCTAATTCTATTTTTTTAATCAATTGGTAGAAAATGAAAACAAACATATGAATAATGTCAACAATTATTTTTAAAAGATCTAAGATAAACAAAAACAATGTACATAAATTAATTTGGTCTGTTATTCCCTTCAATAATTTAGTAGGTTCATGGGATTTTTGTAACAAACTTGTGAACTTTCGCAAAAGTTTTAAAATCTATGTTGGCAGGTTGCCAAAAATAATATAATGACCTTGCTTCCCTGTATCACAACACTTAATTTAACTTTGCCAGAATCTTCTTTCACCTCGTAATAATAATAGGCATTGACTACAAGCTTGCGCAAGAATTGGCCTGTTGCCGGGAGACAGAACCTCATTTGAACGTTGCGAAGTAGCGGGTTTTAATCCTCGGCATCCTGAAGAACATTGTGATTCATATGTAAAATGTCGCATTAGTGGCCTCAGTCAAAGCAAGTGTATCCCTCATCCGATCACGAATGTGGATGGCCTCACATGCTCGCCGGTTGCCGACCACAGAATCCGTTGCCTTAACCATTCATAACAAATTCAAAATTGCATTACTTTGAAAGCTATCTGTAACTAGTTGACGGATGCAAGAGTTTGAGTTTACCTCGCCATACCTCCCTAATACATGTTTTACTTAAAGGGTTTCAAATCTTGTTTTAATTCCAGTGAAAATAATGACAATGTTTATTAGAGTTCTTTTCATATTTTGAAATTGGCAGAGTTTGGCAGAAACTCCGTTGGAACTGATTTTATTCATTTATGATTTTTTCCTGTGCAATGGGATTTTGGCTGATTTTTCAATTTTGGCTTGGTTTAGTATATCAAGACATATATAGTGTGTCGCCCGCCAAGATTAATGATAACATCCAGATAAAATATATATATGAGCATGGCGACCACTGGACACGTGTCTTTACAGTTAAGGTAGTTTGGCTGTTTTCAGCCATCTAAGGATAAATAACAATGAAACAGATAAGACTAAAACTTGTTTGATTAAGAGACTTTGGTCGCCTGGCAACATAAAAGTCACTATTAATGGCACAGTTTATGTTTGTTTGTTCCATGTGGTGAATAAAGCTGGTTCTTAGTTCATTTTACAGGTATTGGTCTGGAGATGTGCTCTTTTCATAAGGCCTCTTCTAATTGGTCAAGTAGTTCGGTGCTAGGGACCTCTAAACGACCATTGTTATTTCATTGTTTGATTGTTTTACATTGTTTTAAACATTGTTTTTATAGCCGACGAAAATTTACATTAGGCTGTTTTACATTAGCAGATTTCCGCATTGAGCTATTGATTCCCCTAGAACTTGAAGGTTGCCTTCCCTGCCGGGCTCGTACCCTACCGTGCGTCGGGCTGCTTATATAAACCCCAGTGCAGCGGTAGCCGACATCATTTCTCCGAGCGTGTTCGCTGCATGCGTTCGCTCTCGAGCCATCCCCGAAGATCCTACCGCCGCGCTCCATGGTAGGCCTCTACCTCCATCTCCTTCCCTCCGCTTACCGTCCACTTCAGCTGAGGTCCTCGGCCGTCTACCTTCCGCATACCTTCTGTTGCGGTTTGCTTCCCTCCGCGTCTTCAGGCATGGACACTCCCAGGGCCATTATGGGCCGAAACTCACCGGGCCCCTTACCTCCGCGTCTGCCGCAAGCTGGCCCCCCGCAGCCTCTGGCCGCCCTCGCTTCCTCCACACTTCGGTCGCCATGTGGCTTACCTTCTTCCTCACACGGACCATCCTCCGTCTTACCCTTCTCATCCGCCTCCACCGGATTCATGCCATCCTCTCCTCCGCAACACAATGGGCCTAATCTTGTTCGCCTCTCCCAGGCTTGTGCTCGTCGTCACGGCCGCACACCTGTCGAACAAACTTCCCTCTTGCGGATGTCACGCCAACCTCCGTCTGTTCCCTTTCCGGGCCTCTCGTCCGTCTACCGCACACAGTGGCGCCTTCCGCAAGTTTGGAGGACGTTTCACTGCCTCCCTCTCCTACCGGCGCACCGAGTCGATTCCACAAGCCCCCAGCTTCCTCCGCTTTTGCCTTCTCCCGTCACTACGGTTCCTTTGTGGTCCAACGATCCTATGTCGCCCGCTTTCCATCCGCCAAAATGCGTTTCGGCTTCCTGTACCCTTTCCGTCCTTCCAGAGAACTTATTCCCTAGACGAGGCCACTTCCACCGACGAGCCCGACCTGACCTGCAACAAATCCATTTGCTCAGAAGTCCATTACACCATCCTTCGCCCCGCCTCTTCTGACTTTTCCTTGAATCCGGGCTCACCTCGCATCATCCGTCGACAGTTCCCGACATTACCCGACTACCGGCCAAACCACCTCCATCTTCCAGCATGCCCTCCGTTCCTACCTAGACCTTCCCAGGTCCTTCCTGCACGGACGATATCTCTCTTCCTTTCTCGCCTTCACGTTGGTAAGTACCGCTACGAGCCTTCAGCCAGCTACTTATGTGGGGCCATTATCATGCCCTCGAACACATTTCCTACGTCACCCTGCACCCTCCTCATCCTCCGCCTAGCCACAACTTTCGGCCAGCTCCTTCTCTTCGCCGCGCCACCAGAGGGCGCGACTTGTTGCTCATCCGACCGTTACGGTTTTCAAATTCAACCGTCGTCTCTCCACGCTTCGCTAGCTCAGCCATGGCAGACCTATCATTCTCTGAAGCCTCCGATCACACTCCACCACTGTCACCAGTTCTTCAACATAGGGAGGTCAACATTCCATCGCCGATTTGCCTGCAAATACCCGGGATTTGCACAACCTTCGTCTAAACCTAGAACCGATCCTCATCCATGCTGTCAGCGCCATCGCCTCTGTGACGGTTTACAATACAAATGCAAGATCTGTGTGTCCATATCACCTACCCGATGGTCACTCATCCGAAAGCACCATTTACTCTCTAAACAAAGAGCCAATAGAGCCCGACGCCAGAAGGCCGCAGCCGCAGCATCCTCAATGGAGCAACGGATCCTACCTACCGACAAGACTTCTGCGCCACCTAAGCAAGTACGGGCACCGTCCTCATGTAAACGTTCCGCCCCGGCATCAACAACACCGCAGCCCGGCAGTTCCTCTGTGCCTCCGTCCAAACGAAGCAAGGTCAACCCACCTTCAGCCTCCCCAACAACAACTTCCACCATCTTCTTATTCCGGTACAGGAACGAACATTACTCTCCCTCCGATCCTCACAACACCTAGAATCCGGCATACTGTTTCGTTCCCACCTCCACACACCGACGTTATCTCTTCCATTCCTGGGCCCTCTGGTCTCCGCCATCCGGTCTGTATCTTGAAAAAGAACGAGTGTCCCAGCTCACTCCTTCGTCCATATCAAGCCGGCCCAACAACATATTGCACCAGCCCTCCATCTTCGAACTTCTGCACCAATCTCCGGGTTGCCAATGGCGCCGCCTTCTCCTCAACAGGCTCCTCCACCTCCGCCGGATGTCACATTCCAAGTAGGACCTCCGCTCTCCCCGTTTCCCTCCGGAACCGTGCCTCATGAAGCCCTGACAAAGGGCCTCCACCTCTCGGCCAGGGAACTGGAGAATCTCAACTTTAATATCGACTTCGTCCTACAATTCACCAAACAGTTCACTACCGACTACACGACCCTCCGCAACTCCCTGACAGAACTACCTGCCCTCCGCCGGTCCGCTGCCACTTTGGAGGCACTCCAGGCTGAAAACGCTGTCCTCCGCGCCACTAACGATGCTCTAACAAACGAATTGTAGGTCGTCAACAGGAAATACTACTCCCAACGATTGAAGTACGCCATGCTCCGCGCCCATTACAACTGGGTGTCGCCCATACCATCCTCACCGCCATGGAGGGGGTATTATTGCGCAAGATCACGGACACGGCGTCCTCACAATGCTCCTACTGCTCTCGGCACTCCTCCGTCTCCATCAACTGCACGGACTACCACTTCAACGCCATCTCCTTCCGCCGCCCACCGTGCCGCTCCATCTCCGCTTCTGTCACCGTACCGAGACCCTTCGTCAACGGCTCCAATCACCGCAGAAGCCCCGGCCAGGACGTTCACTCCTCCGCTTCCGCCTCCGACGTCGTCCAGCGACACCTTAGCTACCGCTACATCACAGATCCTTCCTTCCACACCACCAAGCAAGCGGCTATCCTCCGCGTCACCCACCTTAGATCTTATTCTACCTTCAATGCACTCCGCTTCTTCATCACCACCTCCTGTGCTCTTAACACGCTCCTCGATGCCACCGTTAGCCATCAAGCCGTTGCCAGCTTTTCTTTGGAAAACATCAAAGCAAACCCTTCCTTTACCTGGCTTCTCCAGCTACTCCGTATGGCAATTCGATGACGCGCCGTCTTTCCTCCCAGTGTTTCTTGGAATCCACCGTAATGTAAAATCAATGGACGGCGACCTACCCTGCTCCCCTTGCCACTCCAAGGCAACAGGGGTAGCCTTTGGCTTTTGGCTCACACCAGACTAGAAAACACACGCCCTTCTTCTACTTCTTCAAGACGACCTACCTTTGGCGAGGTGTCCGGCTGTGTCGTCCCCATGGATATCGTGCGCATTCCCCTCGCTGACACTACCTCCGGCCCACTCTGCCGCACCTTATCAACAGATGGTCCTCCAACCCCGGTTTCCAATCCACGTCCGGGCCAGACATTCTACAAGTTTTTCTTCTTACGTCCAATGACGACGGAGCCTCTCCTCCTACAATCACACCACCGTCGCGCACACTTCCGGCGGCGGCATCTCTCCCTCCAATCAGACTAAAAATAAAAATAAAAAATAACAACAAACACTGACAAGTAAGGAAAAAAGTGGACTTCTTGTTTCAGTTCCTACCCCTGCTAAGACGCCTTCCTCCGATGTTTATCGCTCCGTCATGACACCACTCTGACCTAGCCCCGGCCCTTGGGTAGGGCTTGACCGACTCTTGCCTCTGCATGTGTCTCCGCAAGAGCATCCTGCCGCCTCCTCCGTACCGTCGCTTCTGTCCTCCGCCTCCCGCAAGGTAAGAGGCTTCATGTATTATATATTTGATCTCTTTACCTTGCCCCCGTATGAATTGACCTCTGCATGCGATGACATTCTATAACCATTCATAAATAACTATTAGCTTTACCGCATCCCCATTCTCACTCCTCCTTGACGTACTTGGCACAGTTTAAGCCTCCGCTCTGACTGCCGGCTCCGTCCATACGGGCACCTCCGCCACGAGTGAAAGTGGTTGGGTCTGCAGATTGGTCTTCATCAGGTCACACTGTGGCTGGGGGTTGCCGTCTCGTACCGCGGGAACCCGGCCTCCGCCTGCCGGAAATGCAACGAACCTAACCCCCCTCCGGGCTACAAAGTCTGCTAATGTAAAACAGGTAATGTATATTTTCGTCGGCTATAAAAAGACTAAAATTGCAGGGCCTGCACCTGCTTAATTTTAGTTTTTATTGCCTAACCGAAAATATACATTACCTTTACTCCCGCCCAAACCTCCCCACCATGAGCTAGGTTCTGGTAGGAGGAGAAATGATGTCGACTACCGCTGCGCTGGGGGTTTATATAAGCAGCCCGACGCATGCGCGGTAGGGTACGAGACCGACAGGGAAGGCAACCTTCAAGTTCTAGGGGAAATCAATAGCTCAATGGGGAAATCTGATAATGTAAAACAGGTAATGTATATTTTCGGTCAGATAATAAAAACTAAAATTAAGCAGGTGCACGCCCTGCAATTTTAGTCTTATTATGCAACAATCCCAACCTAAACATTAAATAAATCCGTGCGTCTGCAGTACTAATAAGAAATACTAATCATATGAAAAAAAGGTGACTGCTGTCCTCAAAATCTAACGAAAGCCAACCAAAAAAAAAATGTACCAGAAAACTAGATTGCTATTTTCATCTCATAATTGCTAAGGGAAAAAAAATGGAATTCATCAAATTGGACCAAAAATATCTGATATCTACCCCAAGACAAAACTTGTTAAAGATTCCCTACAAGCTTTTCGGCCGTGTGAAGTCGTGATATCAAACACCACGCTCTTTCGCCAAGCTAATCCCACCGACTAAGACTTCAAACATTAAATGAAATAATTGAAAATTGCGCAGTAAGCAATTTTCATATATTTCATTTAACCTTCGAACTCTTACTGGGTGGTATTTGCTTGGCGAAAGAGCTTGGGAGTTTGATATCACGACTTCACACGGCTGAAAAGCTTGGCGGGAATCCTTAACAAGTTTTTTTTTGGGGTAGATTCATCAATTACTATTCTCATTCGCATACTCCGACTCACTGTGTTATCTATTTTGACAAATGGGATAACCCTCTTGCTGTCGGCACCTGTCGTCTAACCTAATTTGCATACGATTTAACTATAATTTATGCAAATTTATGTCATCTGACGCCACTCCTCACTCACTCTATCGCCTTATTCCTACCACTGTTTCTTTTGCCGTGGAACACGTTGGACATGTTTGTAAATTGGTGCTACCAATTCAGTTGATGGTGGTGGTGCGTTTCTGTTTAGCAGCATTTTTGGAATTGGTCGAATTGCAGAAAACGCAGAAAGCGCAGAAAACTAAATCATTTGTTCTGAGGAACATGAAAACAAACGATTTTAAGCTTAGCCGCCTTAATTTGAATCGATTATTCTTAGCCACCTTACAGTTCGGAGGTTTGCAGTGGAATGTTGTACTGGCCGGAACTAATGTTGTACACTGGAACTAAATTTTGTACAGACCGACTAAGCCTTGGTGTTGTTGAGTTCATACGCTTGAATTTAAAAAGGGGACTTTCAATGTCTATCGTAACGAGAAGTGACCCTGGTTGATTGTGATGAGATAGACAGAAGCAGGTGTGCCATATGGCCGAGTAAGGTTTAGGTCTAAAGAACGTGGTAACGATTAGGCTTACATGCAAATGGATACGGGCCGATCGGTCTCGTACTACGGTATACGTTAAAGGTCTACCGGAATAGGCCTTCTGCAGTAATGTTGAGCAAATTTGATTTGTGTGAAGTGATTCGACAATGAATTTTAAGAGTTAAAAATTAAGAGTGGAAGTGACCACGATGGTGGTCAGGCAATGTGGGTCATTTTAATAGCTTGCGGAATGCTACGACTATTTAAATAAACAAATGCGACACTGGCCTAGAGAGTGAGGAGTACATGTTTCTTACTATCTGCAAAATACTGACCTTCAGTAATTCATGCTAAAATCGCTTATTTTGGCTTATCATTGCCCAAAACCAAAAATTAAAATCTATTTTTGTCGTCTCCGTGAGTTTCTCCCTGTGCCCGCCAGGCGCGCCACTGTGTCTACACACAGATGCGGCCGCCCTCTTGGCTAATCCTCACATTCGCTTGGGCACGTTGAAGTGTCAACGTGTTTTTCTGCCTTGGAGCTCAATATGTCTGACGTGAGTGAATCTGAAGTTAGGATACGCGAAAAGATCAAAGGCGGAAATTTTCCGTCATGCACATGTGTCAAAACTCCGCAGGATTTACACCCTTCATGTCGGAAGTGCAGGGAATGTGATTTCGTAAACAAATTCTGTGATCTGTGTGCATTACACGAGGCGGCGGCCATTACACACGTTCTTCGTGCATGGCGGAAAACCGACAACAAAAGAGCTAATAAAGAAAAGAAGGCCGGTAAGCTAAGCATTGACGATCGTCTAAAATTTATGGAAAATGACCCTGATACTCCTGCTATTTTTCACGATACCCCTAGTGATGTTTCACCACTGGATTTTGATGGTTTCGATCCGTCGGATCAAACGGTTTACACACCGAATTCTTTGGGTGCGGTCGTGATGGCGGCGAGAAACATGGCGGCGGTCACAGCTAATCAGAAAGCCGATGAATCCAGGGCTAATCTTACCAAAGACCTTAATAAATCGTTAGATACGAAAATCGACGTTTTAAAATCCGACCTTTTAGCTTCCTTTGCTGACCTCCTAAAGACCCATAGTGCGAGCGGGATGAATTTGCAACCGTCAATCCCTGCGGCGGCGGAAGTGTCCTCACACAGTAACGATCGTAGTTTGACGGTGGATGGCACGGGAAAGCAGTTAAAAACTAGTAGTTCGGCCACCCAAAAGTCGAGCATTTCGGTTACAACGAAAGACCACACGATTACCGCCTCCAATTTAGGTAGCAAAGGTGTGAAGGGGGAAAAATGTAATGAGAATTTTAAGAGTAGCAATGGCAAACCGTCACGATCGTCTCACGATAGGCAGATCGATGATAGTAATGTTGCAGCTAAAGTGGGCGAAACAGCGAGGAAAAGCGGAAAGACGTCCACACCTAGCGGTCGTCATACGGACAGAAAGGATTCCGGAGGCGACCGCAGGGACAGAGCCGACACAGTGGTTAAGAGCAGTAAAGTGTCAAAATCCCGGTCCGCGCCCGAGAAAAGGGAGAGCGGACAGGGGCAAGGCTCGAGATCGCTGGGCGACAGGGGGCGCCCTGAGCATTGCAAACTGGGAGCTCGAGGAGCGGCGCCGGACGGCGATGGGTTCGCAAATTTCCTTGCTATGGCTAAGCGTCTGTGGGTTACGGATGGTGAGAGAACGCCGCCGAGCGATTCGGAGAGCAGCGCGTCGCCAGAGCGCAGGAGGTCGCCACATCGCAGCGACGGTCGGCGCTGCACGTCGCCCCGCAGGTCGCGGTCCCCCTCTCAGGGCGAAGGAAGGCAGACGTCGCCGGACCGCAGTGCTACGCCGAGAACGTATAGGTCTCCACTGAAAGACAAGTCTGGCCGGCGCCGACAATCGCCACATCGCCGACAATCGCCACAGCGCCGACAATCGCCAGCTAAGGAAATTCCGGGCTACGGGCGCGCGCAACTGGAAGAACACTTATTGGTGCTTCGGGATGCCTTAAAGAGTTGTTCTCAAAGTTTGTCAATGCCCGATCCATCATTAAAGGGACATGCTGACCGGAAAAGACAACTCGATCCAGAAACAGTGTCAGCAACAATGTGCAAGAAATCCAAAAAGGAATTCCAGGCAGATGATATTTTTTCTGAGGAGGATGAATTCGAGGACGAATTCGAGGACGAAGGGGAAGAAAAAGAAGAAGGTGAATGGCAAGAAGAGGAAGAAATAAACCCAGAATCCACAGATAAGGACGATCCCTTTGAGGAAGGGCCGGGTTTTATCCATTGGAAGACGTTTGCAGGCTACGTATTCAAGCATCTGAGGGAAACGAGATTTGGCAAGGAGGCCGTGCCGACGGAGGAAGACCCTGCGGACCCTCCCATGGACACACTAGCCAACTCGGGCAAAAAGAAGGTGGCACCGTTGCACCTCCCCCAATCCGCTGTAGCGTTTAGGCAGCTGCTTAACATCGAATCACTTACTCGGCGGGATGACAGACCAATTTCCCTGGCAAGACCGTTACCAGCACATGACCCAAAGAAAGCCAAAATGTTTTTTAGGTCGACGGGTAAGGGCGCTCCTTCCAAGAAACGATACCGAACCTTTCCAGAGGCAGAATATATCACTGAAAAAGCAGAATTGGAAATGGATTCAGTGCTGAAAGTACCGGCGTTCATACGGACACCTCTCCACCAGCATGACGAAGATGAGGCTATCCTTAGATGTGGGATTCGGGCGAACTCTCACGCGGAGCTCGTGTATTCAGCTTCGACGGCGGCCATCAAGACACTGGTGCGTAACAAACCCGAGTTGCGGGATGACGAGACGGTACGAGAATGCCTCCACCTCATGAAAAGGGCCTCATCCTTCCAGAAAGACAGCTTGAACTGGTTGGCGAGGCTATTACTTAACTCGGTTTTTAGGAAACGTGATGCCCTCCTAGAGTCGGCAGCCCACATCCCCACGGATGTGATGGGACAACTGCGTCTGCTCCCGATTCATGCGTCATCGGCAGTGTTCGACGGCAAACTGCTGGAACTGGCTCCGGATCTCAAGGAGAAGACTAAGCCGTTCGGTGCTACTGGAGGATCTTTTCCCCAACAAAGAGGTAGGCGGCCATTTGGTAGATTTGCTGGCAACTTCAGAGGACAGAGCTTCGGACCAGGGGAAGCCAAAGGAGTGCAAAGAAAGATGCAGGGTGATAAAATTTTGGATTCCGCGCCCTTTCGAGAACAGGCTGCCCCTCCCCCTTCCCAGAGCAGGAGAGGTAACGCAGTTTTCGCTCGGGGAAGGAGCTCCTTCAGAGGAAGGGGAAGGAGGTCAAACCGTCAGTGACGGTCACCAGATAGATCTTCTCCCGCTTCACCGTCAGGTGGGGGGAAGATTATCAAGGCACCTGGAAGAGTGGCAACTACTGACCAAAGACAATTTCATACTAGATACCATACGACACGGGTATTATCCTCCGTTTTCCTCCCATCCAGTGCTGACAGACAAGCCACCAGCCTGGATGGAAGGGACCGTGGTAAACAGGGAATTGCAGGAGGAAGTGGACGCCCTAGTGAGAAAAGGGGCATTGATTCTTTCACCGCTGGGTTCCAAGGGCTTCTGGAGTCCGGCGAGGGTGATCTCGAAGAAAGGCGGCGGAAAGCGACTCATTTTCAATCTCCGGAAGTTGAACTCTCACATCCTCATAGAGCATTTCAAAATGGAAACTATAGGAACAATCAGGGAAGCAATCCAACTGGGAGACTTTACAGCATCTATAGACCTAGAGGATGCTTACCTACACATACCACTACACAAGGAGGTCCAGCACTTTTTTCGTCTGGTGGTGGGAGGAGTTTCTTACCAGTTCAAGACGCTCCCGTTCGGACTGGCCACAGCGCCTCAAGTGTTCACCAGAGTCATGAAACCGGTATTAGCAGAACTTCATCGCAAACACATTCGAGCGCACGCCTATTTAGACGACTGGCTGGTGAGGCACCAACAAGCAGAAGAACTGACGCGACAATTGCACCTTTGCGCTTCACTCTTCAGAAGACTGGGACTTGGCATCAATGCGAAGAAGTCACGGTTCACCCCTCAGCAAGTCTTCGTTTTCCTTGGTGCGGAGTTCGACACTCGAATAGGGCTGGTTCGACCGTCCAAAGAAAGGATAGAAAGCACAAAAGCAGCGATGCTAATGCTTCTCCGGAGAGAACGGATAACCGCAAGAGAATTGGCATCGGCCATAGGGATCGCAGACTCGAACGCGAGATTGGTACCTCTGGACCAGTGGAAAGTGAAGCCCCTCCATTGGTTCAGGAAGGACGAGTGGTATCCAAGAGTGAGCTGGAAAGACTGGATAAGCCTGCAGCATTTCCCGAGAGAGTGTGCGGAGTGGTGGCTGACACCTGCCACATTGGAACGAGGGGTGCCAACAAGGGAACCAATTCCGAAGAAACTATTGTTCTCGGATGCTTCAGCGACTGGTTGGGGAGCCCACCTAGAGGGTGCACAAACGGCGGGATCCTGGTCAAGTCAAGAGATAAGCCTCCACATCAATCTACGGGAACTGAGAGCTGTGCGATACGCACTTCACGAGTGGAAAGACATGGTAGCACACAAGGTCATAGGGGTGATGACGGACAACTCAACGGCGGTAGCCTACGTGCGCAAGGGAGGAGGCACGCACTCAAGATCCTTGATGGAAGAAACGTCGTCACTTTTGGTCTTCTGCGAACAGAACGACATCACACTAGTACTCAGACACATAGCGGGAAAGCTGAACGTTTGGGCGGACGAGCTGTCGAGGGCCAAGACAGTCCCAACCACGGAATGGATGCTCGACAAGAGGATTTGCAAGGCGTTGTTCGAAATGTGGGGTCAACCAGTGGTGGACCTGTTTGCAACGCGGTTCAACCACCAAGTGCCAGCATATGTTTCCCCGTTTCCAGACCCGCAGGCGTGGGCGACCGACGCGCTATCCATTCCGTGGGGAGGAATGTTTGCATACGCATTCCCACCTTTCTCGATGCTTCAGACGGTGATCAACAAGATCAGGGAGTCCGACGGGGCATTCATTGTAGTGGCACCTCTCTGGCCGGCGGCGTCCTGGTTCCCGGACATCCTCGAACTCAAGAAAGAGGAACCAGTCCCCTTACCAATCACGGAGAAACTACTGTCACAGCACAGGGGACGGACCCTTCATCAGAATCCTGGGATTCTTCATCTTCACGGGTGGCTACTTTAAGGATCAACCTGCAGAAGAAAGGATGCTCCGTGGAGGTGGCAGAAAGGATCATAGTTGGTCTAAAAGAATCGACGCGTAACAACTATGAATCAAAATGGAAGAAGTGGTACGGTTGGTGCTCGGACAAGGACGTCGACCCGTGTAGACCGTCCGAGTTCAACATTGCAGATTTTTTGGAAGGTCTTTTCCATACAGGATTGGCGCCGTCGGCCATCAAGGGTTACAGATCGGCAATTAATTCGGTGTTGTCGTGCCTAGGGCAAAAGGAAGTGGTGGAAAATCGTCTGTTGTCGAAAGTCATGCTGGGATTTGACCAGGCGAGACCGCGGACACGGACACTGTTTCCAAAATGGAACCTCCCGTTGGTCCTCAAGAGCCTGTCGGGTCCACCATATGAACCACTTCGGAAGGCATCTATATTACATCTAACCCAGAAGACCGTTTTCCTGATAGCGCTAGCCTCAGCAGCAAGGCAGAGTGAGGTGGCGGCTTTTTCTAGGGGGCGGAACCATATTCGTTTTGCCAGGAACTGGTCCAAAGTATCTCTGTCCTTCCCTGCACACTTCACGGCAAAGAACTCGAGACCAGATGTGGCCCCTACACCAGTCACGATTCTAGCTCTAGGCCCGTTGGTGCACACGGGAGACGAAGAAAAGTTACAGTACCCGATCCGCGCGCTCCGCCACTATTTGGTACGGACGGAGGACGAGGCACCAGCGGAAGAGGATACAAGCCCGTCACCTTTGTTCCTGCAGGTGGACGAGAAGCATGACAGGGCTATCAACAAAGCAGTGACGCCGTTCAAGCTGGGAAAATGGATCTGCGCGGTTATTCGGAGAGCATACGAGTTGGGAGCAGACTGTGCGGATCTTCCTCGCAACATAAGAGCGCATGAACTAAGGGCCCTCGCAGCCTCGTGGGCATATGGCTGCGGGACGCCTCTGGACGAGGTGGTGGCAGCATGCGCATGGAACAACCGGAACACCTTCGTGAGCCACTACCTCAGGGACACAAGTAGAGAAAGTGGTGCCACAGTGATCAGAGAACACGTTGTAGCTGGTCAGAGATTCACCCAGTGAGGGGCCGGGGAGGTGGATCGCAGCGAAGATCTCACTAGTGTCAGCAAGAACACGAGTGTAAACACACGCAGGAGAAATTACAAGTGCACCCTGGTGGAAGCAAACCACACGCAGGGAAACTAGCGCACAAGCAACAGTCAACGCACACAACGGACGGCCAACACAGAGGTGGAGGCAGTCACGTAGATGGCAGACGAGGGAGAGTGAAAAGGACGCACACACAGTAAAAGGTGGGTAACTGGTGCGACCATTTCCCTAGTAACAAGGTGACTAATTGTGGTTTTTTAATTGTCTAGTTTTCAGGTTATGTTCAGCGCCCACCGCCAGGGCGACAAAGTCAGCATGAATTACTGAAGGTCAGTATTTTGCAGATAGTAAGAAACGAAAATTTTAACATGGTTTAAAATTAGTTTTTACTATCCTAAAATACTCACCTTCAGTAATGTAAACCCCCCCGCCACCCCGCAATCGCTGAACAGAAAGGTTCAATAAGCGAATGTGAGGATTAGCCAAGAGGGCGGCCGCATCTGTGTGTAGACACAGTGGCGCGCCTGGCGGGCAGAGGGAGAAACTCACGGAGACGACAAAAATAGATTTTAATTTTTGGTTTTGGGCAATGATAAGCCAAAATAAGCGATTTTAGCATGAATTACTGAAGGTGAGTATTTTAGGATAGTAAAAACTAATTTTAAACCATGTTAAAATTTTCGTTTTCAGGAAAGGTGTTGCTCTGCCGTAAGATGGAAATGTGCCCTACGCATTGCAAAATATTAAGCGCTTGCGCGATCTGATTAGTAAAACTAAGGTCAGCTGTGGGTGTTACTGTGAATATGACTTCGTAAATGTGTAATGCAGATGCAGGTTGCAGATTAAATGAAGTCAGGCCTGTCTGTGTGCTGTTTATAGCAGGATCAGATGTGCAGTGTTTAAATCTATGTTAAAACTAATTTGTTGTGTGGCAAATAATCGCCACCACAGTACAGATGGCAAGGTAGGGGCCTTAGGGCCGATCTTGGACAGGTTGTGAAAGGTGCAGCCCAGTAAGCGGACTGGCACTTATCGAAATGAGGGGTGTGTGAATTGGCCTGTCCGTGCCCCCCCCCCCCCTTGACACCTTCGAAGATGATTTGATGAGGATTGGATTTGCCACTGCAGAGGTGGTGTTTGGATGAACTCTGAAAAATTTATTCCTTGTAGGTAGAACGGCTAGGGGAGCCGAGACGTGGGCGCCCGCAAGGCAGGGGGTGTTTTGAGGAAAATTATGAATAGTGCCTAGGGGTAGAGGCCGTAGTTGTTACATTCTCCTAGATGACTGCGGGCATGAGGGGGCTTGGCAGATTAACATGGTTTGTGTTTGCTACAGGGATCTGCTCCCATGGGTTTTTGATGAACGACTGGGTAATACACGAGATGGCCCTGCGCTGGGTAGGAGATGCTGATGAGATGTAGCGTCCAGGCAGGTAAGGGGGATGTTAACAGGTGTAGGACCTGGATCTGGTCAAGACGCGGGGGGAGGTCTGTACTATCCACATTGTTGGAATGACGAAGTGGCTTGGTACTAGACGGCGTCGTAAGTATGGTTGTAACACGCTATTTACGTATAGCTGGGCGCAATACGAGTGAACGCTCGTAGAGCGCCTTGCAGTTACATAAGCTGCTTGTGCGCCCTGCCAACTTCAGCCCAACTACTGAACTTGGCTGGACGCCAACAGCCGGGTACTAGGCCTGCACCATTGCTGACCAATGGGGCATGCCTGGACTTGTTGGCTAGTGCCTGAGGCTACTTCCGCCGTGCTGGCCCCACTATAAAACGTGGGACTTGGGCGTCCAGGAGGCAATTGGTGAGGGAGGAACAACTCGACAGGTTGGTCCTCCTAGAGCTGAGCGTTAGGGCTGACAGGCTGCAACTTGTCAGTGCCTAATATGTGCTACTCTGTGTACAGACCCCTAGCTGTGCATTAAGGTGTGAATTGTGCTCGAGTATATCTTGAAATCAATCGTCCACTCCCTGAGTAGTTACATGGTGCAGAAGCTGAGTGGGTACACGGCGTGTAGTTGGTGATATGGCGGCTTGCCGCATAATGAGGAAGGTGGCCTCTTGTTTCACGAACACCATGGTCGGAATAGTGTAGCTAAGACTTCCAGGTATTTGGAAATGAATGGAAGCGATGGTGCCAGGAGATGGGTACTGTTATATTCGGTCTGGCTGCTTAGTCGTGCTAGGCACGACAGGCTGGGCACAGGGGCCCGGTCGTGCCGCGAATGGTGGCTGCGTAGCTAGGAAGATCATGTTGTGTTGAACGCCGGTCGCGGCGTGGGGGTGGTGACCACCGGAAAGGGGCGTCATTATCAGGCGTCCCAGGCAGTTGCCATCCGTGGCATAGGGGTGGCCACCATTGTTGGTGGAAACGACAACGTACTTGCAACGAAGGCAGGTCGCATGTCACCTTGGTTGACAAGTTAGAAGCTGGCCGAGCGCCATGTTTTTTAATCTGATCCCATTTGTCTAAAACAGGTAACACAGTGAGTCGGAGTCTGCGATTGAGAAATGATGATTCTACCAGAGAACTTGTTCTCACAGGAAAATCAAAGGTCTCAGAGTAGAATCCGACGAAACTGTGTTATCTTCAGTCTGCTCCTGCCTCCCTGGAGCTCCTGTGGCTCAGCTGCAAAAGACAGTGGTAGGAATAAGGCGATAGAGTGACTAGTTAGTGGCGTCAGGTGATGTAAATTTGCATAGATTATATTCCTCTTGCTCCTGGCACCTGTCGTCTAACCTAATTTGCATACAGTTTAGGTTAGATGACAGGTGCCTGCAGCAAGAGGAATATCCCATTTGTCTACGACAGGTAACATAGTTTCGTCGGATTCTACTCACTGAGAACAAGTTCTCTGGTAGAATCATCGTTTTTACTTCAGCAGAAATAACATTTCATTATTAATTGGATCATAAGTTTGTAATCCTACAACGCAAACATAATTGTAGCTTCTTAGGATTTGCTGGCGGGTGGGAAAGCATGCTTTCTCAAAATCTTTACTCTTTTACAATTCCTCGCTAATTTGTGTACTAGGTCGTCAAGACTTGTCTGCTCAGTTGAAGGCAGTCCTGAGTGATAAACCCTCTATGCCCAGAAGCAAGAAAGCCTGGTCAGTAGGTAATGGCAAAAAACCTATTGTTGCTAAGGATGAAGACGATGGCATGGAAAACTTGGACCACGAGGTAAGATGTGGATAAAGTACAGTGTCTCCTGTGTCTTTGGTTCCATTGTTTCAACGGCCGATAGCTGGTAGTTGTCATTTTTCTTTTTTAAGATAAAATGATACAGTCGACTCAAGTAATAATAGGCCTCAAGGTGTAGGAAAACGCTTATAATCAAACGTTTCTTATGAAGTATAGGAAATAGAGTAGTATTAAATAGGGATCGACCGAGTCCGGATAGATCCGGATCCGGCGCCGGATCCTGCAGTATCCGGTAAGATCCGGATCCGGTCAATATTTTAAACCGGATCCTACTCAAATATTCAACTTCCTTTTTTTCTTTGCTTCTTAGTAAAATCTTTGTAAAATAACTAATCGGTCTACAAGTATAAAAAATTGCAGACGAAATAATCATATTGTAACAAAAATATGAACTGGAGAATACGAAACGAAGATGCTCAAAAAGTCAAAACCTTTATCGGGGAGCACAAATCGAGCGCTATTACTCCAATTCTAGCGAAAGTTGGCTCACTTCTCCGCGAAAAAATCGTAATTTAAAAAAAAGTTTATTTCCACAAAGACAGCTTTAATTCACTAGATTTTTTTCTGATCTATCAAACTTACCTTGGCTAACCGAAAAAGAAAAAACATCAGCCGCATAGATTGGTGTAACTGGCATGTTTTCCATATCGCACGTGGTGAGTGAGTTAGGCCTAACGCACGAAGCTGCAAACGTTAAAATTTTTACCTTTGAATCTTTTAATTTATGGAAAAATATCCAAGTATTTACTTCACTGGCTAAATGTTGAGTGCCTTTGAAGTATCCAAAATTCATTTTATTGGAGAATCTGCTCCCTTAATTCGTTTTTAGCCTTGGTAAACATTGCCTGTCAAATCAGCAGTAGCAAAACGTTACAGCCCACGAGGAATCCTGGAGGAGGTAGTCAACTGTTGGAGTAGTTAAAACCTGATATGTCTGATAACACCATATTTAAATCGGCACATATTATTTAAAAATAAATTATTTTCAGCTTTATTATTTTATTTGGCTTTATTTATAATTAAACAAAATTTAAGAATATTTTGGAGAATTGAAAAGATTTTTTTTAACCAGGCATGATTCAATCTTTAAATATTTATTTAGTGTTTTTTATTTCAGCTGTATGTTATTTTATTTTATTTATAATTAAACAAAATGTTAAAATATATTGCAGAATAAAAAAGGTTATTTATTTAACCAGGCATGATTAACTGATAACCACTTTTAAACCTGTAAATATTTTTCTAACTTATTTTTTTTTTTGTATTTCACCTTTTTAAGTTATTTTATTTGGTAAAAAATAAATTAAATAAATTTTATTTTATAAAATTCTGCAAAAATTCTGCAATTTTTTTCGAAATGAAGCAGTAGGCTAGGCTAATCAATGAGAGAATCCTTAATTTAGAAAAATATTTTTTGATTGATTAACCTGATTAGTGCTTTATTTGATTGTTTGAAAAAATTTAGCAACATTGTCAAACCAGTGGAGTGCTGTAGCCTATAGACACTGTTAATAGTGTAAGACTTCTGAGTGTTAAATGTAAGAAAGTAGTGTAAAACAAAACAAAAATTAACACTATCTGCAACTTACAATGGAAAAAATTAAACAACTTTATTTCATCATTTTTGTGTGAATTACTTGGTATCCGGCACCGGTCTGGATCCGGAACTTATATCCGGAACCGATCCGGCTCTAGCATCTAATTATCCGGAACCGATCCGGATCCGGTAAAATGCTATCCGGTCGATCCCTAGTATTAAATGTATTAGGCGATTAAGTAAGAACTAGGCTTTATAACCAAAAATTCTTTTTAACAGAGTTCCTTTTAACTTAAATAGTGAAGTGCCCGCATTTGCCTTCGGGTGTTTACCAAAACACAAATACATTCTTAAAACAACTATCTCCCTCCATCATCACATGATGTATTTAATACATTCTTAATGGTAGTCATGTAAGAAACAGCAGATCTCAAGCTCCTAACATTTATTTAACATTTTTTGTCAGGTTTTAAAGCTACGATTCGGCACTGACCAGAGGATACAAGAAGTTCGACGGTTGTTGCAATCTTCAAAACCAGTGAGGATATCATTAGTACAGAGGCCAGAAGTAACGTAAGATACAGCTGCTTCATAACTTTATTGAATTTATTTTTGCTCTGACAGCAACTTTATTTACTAATCTGATACATAGGGATCACGATTTCATTGAGGAACAGGAACGTTTTCTTTATGCAATATGTATGCGGACAATGGCCTTGCCTGTTGGGAGGTAATAAATAATTTGTTAATGTGACTAAAACTACAGTCATTCATCAAAAGTATGAATATTATGTTATTGTATAATCAAACTGCAAAAACTGACATATATTTTTGATGATTTATCCACTTCAGGGGTATGTTTACTCTAAGAACGTCCCAGCCAGTTGTGACAGAAACTCTCCCTCTTCCGAAACTTTGTCTGACTGGAAGAGCGCCACCAAGGTAAGACTTGGCAACAGTTTATTAATGTTTTGCATTAAATTCTGTATGAGAATCAATTATCAGACTACAGTATACTGAGTTTATTGTTATGTTTCGCTTATAACAACAAACCTGATATAACAGTCTTTCCAAAGACCCTTGCATATCGTTATAAAGAGGTTTCACTGTAACAAATTTATTAACTTTTCATTGCTGCTCTTGTCCAATTTTACCTGCTTTGGTGCATCCAAATCATCCAAGTTATCGCAATTCCTTCAGGTGCATGCCTGGTTCTCTTAGCTGGCTGTTATACACCACCAGGGAAACAACGTGTGGGACAGTTTCAAAAAGATCGGTTGTAAGGCCATTGCACATCTTATAGTGCACCCACTTAGTGCAAAACCCTTTTACACCTGTAAGTCTGTATGCGCATACATTTCCATCAACTGCTCTGCCTGAAGGTTTAGTTGCTTCCCGGTGTCGCCTATCCGAGCTCTAGCCTCAAGTTTTCTTTGGTTTTAGTGACTCACCAACAATTACGCACCACCAAAAGAAAACATCGTTCGTTACGTTACTGTGAAAGTTCTCGTCACAATTAGTCATAATTACTGGAATGTCCTCGTACTGGAATGTTCCAGTAATTATGCAGAAAATTTCCGCTCATTTTCACAACGAGGACATTTTTTAATGTCCAGCTAATTTTCGGTAGCTGGCTGCCACCGTCCTCAATCGGAGTGCCTGAGGATGGTGGCAGCCAGCCACCGAAAATTAGCTGGACATTAAAAAGTGCCCTCGTTGTGAAAATGAACGGAAATTTTCTACATAATTCCAGTAATTATGAGTCTAATTACCACCAAAAGAGTTCCTGTTTCTTTTAAACTAGCAAGTTTTTGATAGTTTTTATTAACTATCTTCATCAGGCATGACCTATGAGATACACGCACGCACAAACTGTCTTCTTGCACACTAACGATCGCTCCCATTTTAATTTTTTTGTTTGTGCGTGCATGTGTCGCATAGCTCATGCGTGATGAAGTTAGTTAGTAAAAACTATCGAAAATTTGCTAGTTAGAAGAAACTGAAACTTTTCGTGGTGCGTAATTGTTGGTGAGCCACTATGCTAAGCAGTCAAAGTTTAAAAATCGTTGTGTCAGTCGAAGTTTTGACCGGAACATCGGTATTTAGTGTTTCCTTGGTTTATCCCCATTTCCAGTATCTAGTCTAATGGCATGCATCGTCAAGTACTCTGTTTGGGCATATTGTTGTTCATCAACTCGTGATTCATATATAACACAACACCACAAAAGGAGAACAAAAGTAATAGTTCTTTTTAATTTTTGGTGAAATGAAGATGTTCATCTTCTTGTGCACAAGGGAAATCAAAGAGTGGCATCGCAAGGAGAGAAATTCGAAACCATGCTCACAGAAAGTTAGAAGCACACCTTAAGGAACTTGTCAGAGACACTGCTAATGGTGTTCAGACCAATGCCATCGCGCAACATCTCCTGAAAAGAAAGCATGACATTGCCTGGGGTCCAGTCCACCATTTTGCTAAATCAAACACCCACAATGATTTTCACTCATGAGCCCTTGAGGTGCTCATCATAGATTATTTAGCCAGCAAAAATGTGCCTCTTATGAACGTGACAAGACCGGCATATGACAACATTTACCAACTCATAAAACCGAATCTTAAAATTTAAGAACTATTACAGTAGCTCTCCTTTTGTGGTGTTCTGTTATATTTAAATTCACATGCCATTTGCATAACATTGTAATTGCCTGTTACCAGTTTTCACCTGTTCGTTATCTCACCTCCTGGCCATTGCTGTTCCTCAAACGTTTAACCAGTGTCGCATTAATTGCTTCTGGCACCAGATGTGGATTTGGTAATCTCGCTGACTGTTGGGATGATCTGTTGTCCATCTCATCAAGTCGCTGAAAATCGATTATACCTGAAATAAATTTGATAGAATTATGTAGAAGTGTTGTCACCAGTCCATCAATTCATATGGTGTTATTCAAATTATTTAGGTGAAACCGAAAGATGTGAAGTACCATAATATTAAACAGTATATTCTAGGCAGTACTACTATCTACTATATTATCTACAATAATAGTAGGCAGTAATAGTACATAAATTTAATAATGAATTTTAACAATTTATTTCAGGAATACAACTGTTGATTTATCTCATATTGAACCTCCAGCAAACATGAATGTATGGCCTCTTTTTCACAACGGAGTGGCTGCTGGTTTGCGAATTGTGCCGAATGCATCACAGGTTTGTAACACAATGCATGATTGACTTTAAGACTGAATTTGTTCCATCATCTGAATTTGTTACTCATCATGACTTCTTTCAAATAACAGATTGATTCAACATGGATTATATACAACAAGCCAAAGGGTAGCACTGATATGCCTATGGAGCATGCAGGGTTCTTGATGGCATTGGGCTTGAATGGCCATTTGAATAATTTAGCGATCATGAACATACATGACTATTTGAGCAAGGTACGGTTTTACCTATCGCATTGTTAAACGATATATAAAATGCTGTCACAGTTTTCATATTTTGTTGAAAACCAAATTTTGTAATAAATTGTTTGTTGTACTGTACGTTCGATAAGCGTGTTGTAGGGGTAGCATTTAGGATTGACTTTGTTACGTACAAATTTCTTTACTAGGGTCACGAATTAACAAGTGTTGGCTTGCTACTGGGGATTGCTGCTGCACGGTAAGTGTTCACTTAACGTTAATGATTTTGCAGTTGTATGTTTCGCCATTCCCCAAAACATTTAAAGTAAGTTATTAAAATACACTCATTAAGTTTTTGTCACTGTGGCTTGTTTCAGCCCATGCAAAATCTCACCACAAATTCATTATATCCTCTCCTGTATTTTTTATTTGTTATGTGCTAGGCTACTGCCCAAGCCCAGCCCATCCAATACCTTAACTGCAGCAATTTCATGGGCAATGCCCATACATAACAGATAATACCCTCTCATATCCTATTCCTTGGCCGGCATTACTCCATTTACCATACCACTTTGGGTTATGCTGCTGTTCAGAGTTAATTAGCCGTTTCTATGTCATTTTCACTGACTAAGAATTTTACCTCTGACTACAAACAAGCCATAAACTAAGTTAGTAACTTAACTAATTTCTCATGGAATTGGTGGGAGCCACCAAGCAACATTAGAGTCCCCAGTTGTTGATGTAAATCCAAATACGGCAGCTTAACTGCTTCTGAAATGCTGCTCATTTTTAGAGCAAGATGGATTGGTTTGTCTTTAGTTGTAAGTGTGCTTCATGTGTTCATAAACGTTTACCTGCCAGAAGCAGTGTAGGATGGTATTAAGGGTTAGGAAAAAAGGCTAGAGGAGTGAGCATGTACTGCATTTACTGTTAGGTATCTCTTTTTTTTCCCACAGTTCTCATCTAGTACGAAATGATAATTATTGTCTTTATTGATAGACGTGGGACGATGGATGTTGCTACCACGAAAATGTTAAGCATTCATCTTGAAGCTCTTCTTCCCCCTACATCAACAGAGCTGGATGTTCCGCATGTTGTGCAAGTGGCTGCAATATTGGGGGTTGGCCTTGTGTATGAGAGAACTTGCCACAGACACATGTCAGAAGTCCTCCTTTCTGAAATTGGTAGATATTTATCAACTTGAATTTGCTTACCCTGTTGTGCTTTCCAAGCAACAGTAAATTTAGTCGTGTGATAATTTTACAGGTCGACCTCCTGGACCGGAAATGGAAAACAGCTCGGACCGTGAATCCTATTCATTAGCGGCTGGATTGGCACTTGGTCTTGTTACTTTTGGGGTGTGTACTAAAAATTATTAATTAAGTACACTAAATGCCACCGTAAATCATGAAACTTAGGTGATAAATAAAAATGAACAGTGAACTTTTACATTGGAAATAGAATGTTTCTCTATTATGGCAGCAAGTTTCTTTATGCTGGAAATCTTTGGTTCAAGCCTGGCCTCATTGGACCCCTTTACATTCAGGAGCACCCTCGACATATATGCCCATGCTCATGTCAATTGCAGCATTTAAATTGTCGCAGGATATTTCAAGCAGAATTGTCTCCTCTGTTCTGAGATAACCTTACCATTAAGAAGGAAGTAAATCCGACCATTTTCCTTTGGGGTGATTTTCTCTGACATGACTACAGCACTTGACTAAGTGTCTTAGTCATGATGCGGTCCCATTTGGAGTCATGATAACAAACTACCTTTTGGAGGTTTTACACTTCCAGATGAATCCATAGTTCCAGATGGGGTGAGGGACAATTTTACTAGGTAATTCCAATCGGAAAGTCTTAAGATCTTTACATGCCATACTCGACATGAGCTCGAGACAGCACAGGGCCCTTCCTGAAAATGCTATGGGGTGTCTGAAATTGGCCTTGAACCCAGGATCTGTGCGTGATAGTCGTGCTACTTTAGAAAGTCTTTGCATTTCCTACTGACAAAGTAGTATGAAGGTTACTGGTGGTATTTGTTTGATTTTTTAGGGGTGGATGGGGACGGGGTAACTTTGAAAAATTAGTCTCCAATTTGTGGTTGTTGGCATTCCTGTTTTAGTCTGGAAATGAAATTTGTGGTGATCGAACGATGGCCGACCAATTATGTCACTTCATGGTAGGAGGTCACAAACGACCATTGGTGAGTAATGCCAGACAACAGAATAATTGATGACCGTTTGTGTGACGGTTAATATGACATTCTTAAACTTGCGGATGATGTTGACAAATCTTGCAGACAGGCCTACATAAAGAAAAATATAAATCCCCAAGCTACCAAATCAAAGAAGGTGATGCCGTCAACATTGATGTCACTAGTCCTGGTGCCACATTAGCCCTTGGGATGATGTATTTCAATACTGGAAACAAGTAAGGATATATTTTTATGACTACATGTATATGGTTTAAGTTTGTGCTCTGAAACAAATATTAACAAAGTTGGTCTAAGGCCTAACAAAGTTAAAGACTGAAAGGAAGGTTTTCAGGCACCAATGCATCACGCAAAAAGTGCCACGTCAATTTATTTTTAGGATTTCTAATAGGGATTTGCAGTACTCTAAAAATGTGAGCTGTGTCAAGTTTGCAACTTGTACATGGAACATGGCTTGTTGCTTGCATCCATACAGGAAAAACTCAATTACGGTGAAAACATGTTAACTGACAATTTTTGATCGATTTTGACATTCCAGTATACCAAATTCATCATCTCTACGATAACTTTCCGGTGGTATAAATTAAAGGCCAGTAACTCAAATAGTTGTATACTTAAGGATAAAATTAGTTTTTATAGCCGACGAAAATGTCCATTACCTATTTTTATTGCAGTTTCACCTTTGAGCACTTAATTCCCCTAGAAAGTTGTCTTCCCTGCTGGGCTTGTAATACTGCACATGTCCGGAAGTAGGCTAGCCTTTATAAGCTCTGCGCAGCGGATCTTCCGCATCTTTCTCCTAGGGCGATCACCTCGCGTGGTTGCTCTCGAGCTTTCCTCGCTCCAACGACGTTCGTCCTCTACGCTCCGCTCCAGACATCACAGTCCTCACTACCGATCCGCCTTCTGTCACCTCCCCTCACAGGGGATGGGTCGTTCGCTCCCTCGTTCCTGGTCCTTGGGCCCCTTGCGCCTAACAGTGCTAAGGGTGTGCTCTTGGTTCCTTACCCGGGGCAACCCATGCTTCGTTCCTGTTTGGGTGGATCGGGAACGGTTCTGTTCAAAGCCGTTCCCCTACTACCGTGTTCCTCCCTTTAGCCTACGACCGCGTCGACAGTCCTCTGCGGCTCGGTCCGCTTTGGCCCGGTTTTTCGGTTTAGGTCTACATCTTCTATGCACCTTGATCCGTGCTCCCTGCAATCCTACTCCACCCTTGCGATTCAACTTGGCCAGTGGATGTTGCAACTTCGGTATCGGTGCACTCCGGATTTGGAATCATTTGTCCGCACCCCTCGTTCCCCTTGTGGACCTCGATCGGGGGGGGGGGGGGGCTGGAGACACCATCCTGCTACTCTCTCCAGTGCTAGACGTCCCAATCCTCAAGTTCCCCCTCTACCTTCCAATGGCTTTCCGACCCCCAACACTCCGCTTGCGGTGGGGGGGGGGGGCGTGTTGCTATGCCCCTTCTGAAGGATACCAACCGCGTGCCTCCTATCGAAGCTGTTGTCATTCACATTGGTTGGTAAGTATGTTGATTGACAAGGATCAGCGCCCTCTACACAAGGGCTGTTTCTAGTTGCCATGAGAGACTTCGTAATTATCCATCCATGTCGCTACCCACTGCGCATCTTACTGCGCAGCCTCCATCTTATTTAAGCGCGGACGGCGCGATCCGGCAGATTTTTCTTCACTAACCGCCGTCATAGACGGTCACTGTTCGATTCGCTCCGACCTACGCTCCGCTCTGCCCTCCGTTCAATCTATGCTCCCCCATGCCATGAACAAAGGGGACACCGAAGGAAGGACTGGTCCACCCAATACCCGCCATACCGTTGGTCCCATTTAGCTAACCCCTTTCTGTCCAAACCGTCCATCCCTTCTTTGCCCATCGACACCATCACTTTAAACATACTACCATTCCGGCCTATGCTCCGCTCAGCGATACCACGTCGTAAGGAGTATCACAAGGAACCACTAGTTTGCCCGGCATCCTCCGCATCACCAGTCCTTTGGGAGCCCTCCACTTTAGGACATGTGAAGGTTCTAGAGAACAGGAATCATTGATCCTGGCCTGACCTGGGTCAACCCTTTCCTTTAGCCAGGGTAAAATGAGCTTTCAAAACAACC
Organism: Lithobius niger; assembly: GCA_023313725.1. Taxonomy (NCBI): domain Eukaryota; kingdom Metazoa; phylum Arthropoda; class Chilopoda; order Lithobiomorpha; family Lithobiidae; genus Lithobius; species Lithobius niger. Next base: position 61,226 of record JAHWFP010250767.1, read on the forward strand.
TTTCGTTTCTGAACCTTCACCTCCGCCTCTGCGTATCAATACTGCACCTACGTCCCCAATCCTCACCTATGTCCCCAATCCTTTGCGGCCGCTTTGCCGCCAGCTGGGTCAGCCCTGCAATACCACTCTCTGCACATAGTGCTAGCGACCTCCTCTGATCCGCGGTCCCCGTTCCTTGTCCTTCGCTCCAGTATTCTACCTTCTTTTTATTGCAGACTATGCAACCTCTTCTGGTCCGCTATCCGGCGCCTCTGCCTTCTCCACACCGAAACTATGCAGCCTATTCACTCTCGGACTGTCTCCTCGGCTGTTCCTATCTCCACCAAAAAAAAAATACATAAAAACCGCCTTGAAGATGCTCCACACCGAAGAGGCTCTGTTTCCACGATCCGTTTCTTCAACGAACCGCCTCCTCAATGAACTGCCTGGTGGACTTTCCGGTCTTTTCGACCATTGCGGACTCGACTGAAACCTGTTCCCGCTCCGTCGTCCCGCCATTAACTGGCGTCTGATGATTCCTATTCCAACGCTTCCGCCGACAACAAGGTGGTCGTTCCTGACTGCTATCCGCCTCTGCCGGCTTCACCTGTCCCAGGCTATACCAGATCAACATTCAGGATGCACTCCGGTTCCTCGGGTCAGGGCGATCCGCTTCCACGGAATCCACCTTCTTTCTCATTTCCTCAGCAGGCACACAGAAGAGCGTTCCGCCCTCGAGGGCTCCCTCGATCCCCTCTTTCACTTCTGCCTTGCTACTATGGTACTGCTCTGCTGCCGGAGCTCCTGTAACTATCAACGAAGGTGCCCTTTTTCCATCTCATACTTCCAGTTGAGGCCAGGAAGGTGGCTGCTGAGACAGCAGCTTCCCCTCCTCAGCCCCCTTCGGTCATTCCTCTCATTCCTCTCAACTCCGACTCTGTCAACGGTCCGAACACAGGTTGTTCGAGTTCCCTTTACTCCGCCACGATCTACGACCTATCCTGCCTGCTCGTGATCCGCCTCCTTTTGCGGATTACCCTCCGCTTCAACATTTCCGGGCCAAGCTCATCTGCCACGCCACCTAAAATAATGACATCACGTGGTCCCGATCCTCACCATGGCCGGTCCTTCCGGTGTGTCCTCGTCTACTCCGCGTGTACGCTGCTCCAGTCCTATGATCCTCACCAAGGCACGGGTTAAGATTACACGTACTCCTCTCGCTCCGCCATGACTCAAGACGAGTAGCAACACGACATCATTACTTCAGCAGTCAACGCATAACACAGGACCAATCTCCCTATCTCGACCGCCCCGGCTCACTGGACAGACAGCAGTGACTCCTCCATTCTCTGTTCCGCCTCCATTTCCGTCAGCCTCAGTTTCGCGAGCAGCATTAATACACGGATTCAATCTTTCAGTAAAAGACATAGAGAACATTGACTTCAACATTCATTTAATCCTGGCCATTGCGGAAGAATTTTCTAAGGAACTCTCCTCTCTTCGAGCCGCAACGGCAGACCTGCCTGCCCTTCGCAAGATTGCTGCTCCGTTCAAGCCACCCGAGAAGTATCAGGAACAGCTTACTCGACAGAACAAGTCATTGCGCATTAACTATGCATTACTTTGGCTTCTCTCGCGTACACTCGAAACCAGCGTTGCTAACACAGAAAAAAGAGCCAATCATTCATGGTTTTCTCCCGTTCCATCGTCTCCACCTGGGAGGGTGTTTTATTGTGCAAGGTCACATACACGGAGGTTACGCAATGCCCCATCCTCACTGACCAAGATGATCCCCAGTGCTTATATCCTATTCAACCTGTCAGTATGATAACGCCTCATCCTTCGTGCCAGTCTTCCATGGAATCATTCCACACTTTGCAACCTCCGGGAACTTCCTTGTTCCCCTTGCCGCAAGAAAGCCAATGGAGTAGCTTGGGTTTTAGCAAGAACCCTTTTTCTGTCCTGGCTTCCTTAAGACTTCCGACTTCGCGTGGGTCCTACTCCCATGCTCCTCTGCAACACTGCTTTTAAGGATAGAGTTAACACACTAAAACAGGCTTACCATCAACAATTCAGTCCTCGCTCTGTCCTTGGCCGTAGTCTAGGGGGTACGATGCCTCAATGTTTGTCTATTGGCCGGCTTGGCCACGGTGAGACGGCCGGGGCTTCGTCCGTGTTGGGGCTCGAGCGTGGAAGGTCTCACCCTGAGCGCTGGATTCAATCTGATCATTGGCGGGCAGCCCATCCCATATTTATACGCTCGGCATATTTCCGGGTTGGGAGGCCATATACAGTGGGTCATGAGTCAGCCACAGGTTTCCCTGTGGCCTGGCTCTGCACCACTGGATATCGGCCAGGTGCACCGTGGCGCACCTTGTGCATGCGTGGAATTCCACACAAGGTACATCGTTACCAATGTAACACGTTATATCCCCCGCCCGAGCTTTCGCTTCACGGGAGAACAATTTGCAACGTCCCTAAGAACGTAAATTCTTAACCAATAGATCTCACCTAACAAGTCCTATCCTACGACCAAGTTGAGAACTTGGTGTAAACAATTCATTTCATTCAACTAAAACTAACAAAACTAACAAAGGGCCTCCCAATTAACTGGGAAGTGAAAACAAGTAAATAAATTTTCCGAATTGATTTACATCTTTCTTCAGGGCTTAAGCCCACTTTTCGATATTCACATTTGTACCATTTTTAAACGATATGCCTTGCCCATTGTCCACACAAAACGTTCGTGTTCACTAACTGTACCAACACAGAAAGTATTCAAACCGAGCACATCACTCCACCGGACAGTTTTTTGTGACTCTGCTTCTCGCAGATTTGCAAAAAACTTCACCTCGTGCTTCCCTGCACGGCACAACAACACCAGCACACGTTGAAGAGTTTTTACACTGAGGTTCCCCTCCTCTTTTTACACGCCGCTTTTTCTTTTTTTCCATAGGTGTGGGATCTGCACAGTAGTGGCCCAGCGACACTCCTGCCCCTGTACCACCCCATATCCCAAGCAACATGAAACACAACAAAGCACATTTTTCACGAAGGCATATAAACTTATGTGAGTGTTCTCTTACTCTGCCGTTGACTTCCATGTCTTTTACTCTTCCATTCCTGCAGTCACAACTTGAAGGTTTTTGGTGATGTCCATGTTTGCAGGTCCAGGTCTTGGATTCCATTGTTGGTCCACACCTTGGTTGTGCCCACCTCGGACGGCGTAGCTGATTTGATGGTCTCCTGGTTTTGGATACTGGTTGCGGTGGCTGAATGGTGTGAGCCACCGCTTGGAGGTTTGGGCAAGCATTCCGTGTTGCGTGGAAGCTACCATGTAGGCTTGGTGGCTTACCTACTGACATCTCCCTTGGTCTTCTTGTTGTCAGGAACAATACCATAATATTTCGACCATTACTGGGCGAATTGCTCGGTCATCACTCATCACCTCGTGGCCAACTCCAGATTCCACCTTGACACAAGTGGCATTTTTACTTTAGGTGATTCTGAGTGTCCACTGAAGCTAGAATTTTGCGGGTAAAGACAGAAAAAAAAAAAGAAACACTTTGTACTGGCCAGGCCGGGCCGTTCCCCCCCCCCCCCCCCCCCCCCCAATCCAGCCTCAGCTGAGGGATGCATGGTAAATCCTCATTAACTGAATGTTGGCATAATTCAGGTAATTCGATACAAACCGAAGTTTGCCATGAAATTTAACATATTGAAAAAAAAAAATTCGCAACACCAATTTCTTCACAAATGCGGTTTTATAGGCCCATTTTGACAATAAAGACGGGTTTTATGGGTTTTTTTCTAACGTTTTTGGTGTCTTTAATGCCAAGTTCAGGTCCTAAACCGAATTTTAACCAGCTATTGGGTAAACAAAACTGTTCCGGTTGTGAAATGAAAATTCAGCGTAGCCGCTTCTTAACTCTTCCACCTGAAATTTAGTCAATCATTAGTTAGCTCTGCAAACATACTTGGTTGCCTAGCCGGCCTAATGAAGGTCTGAAGTTCAAATTCTTAAGTCCGAATAATTTCAGTCCGTCAATTAAACATCACGTCCGTATAATTGCCTTACACAAATAATACGATGAATCCCCCAAGCTTGGAAGCAAGACCGGCATGTGCTCTCCTTGTTTCCTCACTCAGGGATGCGTGTGACCCGTCGCAGCAAAGATACTCACATGGTTCTAACTCTGCACGGTTGTCCTATCTGACCATTTTTTGCTTTCCCGTGACAGTGTGATCGAGTGCTAGGCTTGATGACGCTTGTCAGCAAACAAAAAAGTGTCACGACTTCCACCTCCATGTATCCAACACACCAGCGTTGCACGCAAACACCAATAAATAAAATATTGAAAACACTAAAGTTATACTTTTTACCTAGGTTCTTCGAACCCCTCCCAACCTTAGTAGTTCTCCAGCTATTTACACAAAGTCTATTATGCATTAGCATCTGTCTTATTTACAATCCACGTCCTTCAACAGTTATTGTACTGCTGAGGTCCGTGCCCATGCCTGCACTTAGATATCCAGCTCAGTGGTTCTTTTTGGCAGACACATCATGGCACCCCCAGCCACAATTTCCTGTTCCAGACGCCTATTTACAACATGTAAATCAAACACTGAAAACTATTTACAGGAATACAAGAAAAATATTTACACTACATTTTCTACTTACTCCTCTCCGCATGGTGCACTTGGCAAGATTTCTCCAACCAAAGTGTTACGCCGAATACAACACGCGCATATAACCAAACCACCACATGGTCAACCTTCGGCATGAGGTACAAAAATGAAATGGCCGTTCACTTCGTGGACCACACTGCTTCCAGGACCGTCTCTCGAGGTCCAAGACTCCTGTCCCCTCCATGGTTGTGTCCCTCGGCTAAGAGACAACAACGGACCAAGAAAAACAACTGCTGAAAAATGACTGATACAGACATAGATCAGGAGCTCACCTAGCTCCCCCGACCCTTACTATGTAAGAGTAAAAGAGTGTCTGGTTGTAACACAGAGCAGAAAGCTAGGAACAGAAGTTCGGAGCCATAAAGGTTTTGAGGGATGGTTGCCACAACGATGCACCTCGCACGCTATACGAATTTGACCTCCTCCCTGCCCCCAAACTGTTACACAATTCATGGTGGTGAACTGGGTTTCGAACCGCAGCAATCACGCGGAGAACACTAGCTTAAAGGCGCATGGCCAGCTTCGTGATTCACCTCGCTTCATGGCATTTAACTAAACGCAAATCCTGCATGCAGGGAAAGACTCCCTCCATATACTACCACCGTCGTGGTTACATGCTACTAAAACCAAGCAGCCCAACACGAGGACAGCCGTCCTCATCTGCGCCCACGGACTAATCATTCCGCATGGGACTGCGTTAATGCTTTGTAAATGGGACAGAAAGCCAATTGGGCTCGATAAGTGTTAAATAAATACGGATGCAAACCTATTTACATTGCCTTTTGGACTTAAATGTCAGACTGATTGAGTGGGGAATCCAACTCACGACCTTTGATTCCTGGTGGCTTGAACTAGCCCTCCTCCTTGGTGACGAAGTCTGCTATAAAAATAGGTAATGACATTTTCATCAACTATAATAACACTAAAATACCAGGACCTGCACCTGGTTAATTTTAGTTTTTATTGCCTATACGAAAATATACATTACCTAAAACCCGCCCATCCTCCCCTCTATGAACTAGGTTCTAGGGGTTGGGAGAAAGATGAGGACGATCCGCTGCGTAGAGCGTATGAAGGCTAGCCTACTTCCGGACATGTGCAGTATTACGAGCTTCGCAGGGAAGACAACTTTCTAGGGGAATTAAGTGCTCAAAGGGACAACTGCTATAAAAATAGTTAATGGATATTTTTCGTATAGGTAATAAAAACTAAAATTAACCAGGTGCAAGCCCTGGTATTTTAGTCTTTTTAATTATCCTAAAATTATACTTATCTTTAGGTGAACTCACTGTAACGTATGTTCAATGTAGAAGCCAAACTTGAAGTAGTTAAACCTTATTTAATGCGGAATAATCATGACAAGATTTGGGTTACATTATTACGTTCTTTCTCAACACAAGAATCAATGGGAATAGAACACCGGGCTTTGACGCCCTTGACTTATATATGCTCCGGTCGGATCCAGAGCTCCACCGGACAACCAATCAGCTCGTGAGTTCGTTAACCAATCCAGTTCATGGTTACAAAGTGTTCACCAATCGTGGCCAACAATACTTGGCCACGTTCTCCTGCACGTCCGCTCGTGGTTTTGGCGCAAAACCTGAAAGTCCTTGCCGTTGCACAAGTGATTTTGGCGCCAACAAGAGTCAAGCACAACACAACAGCACACAGGTAGGTACGAGGGTGAGCCAATGTCCGTTACATCACCACTGTCCCCACTCTTGTCAAACCAGATAGTTTGTCAAACGAAAGTGGACGATGGTGGCAATGCCTGCTGGGATGTGAGCAGGTATGCCACCTGGTGGGGAGCTAAGGAATAAGTTTTCATTTGGGTGCAGTACATTAAATAATTTCTCGTTAAAGTTCGGGAAGAAATACGCACAATTTCAAAATCGAGAGAATATAATCACCAATTTCTTACTTCCTGCAAATACTTACCTTCAGTAATATTGCTAAAACCACCTTTTTACGCTATTTACTGCTCGCTTATGAACTAAAAACCCCATTTTTTATGTTCTCCCTAAGCTTTTCTCCACTGCCGTGGCGGCGCTGCACGTCCTTACCGACGTCAGCGCCCCCACCAGTCCAACAGCATCACTTTTCGAGCACTCCATCGTGGATGGTTGTGCGAGTTTTTACTGCGTGCTTCGCGAATTAACCAACGCGTATTATGGACTACAACAACGGACTTCGATGTCAAGAAGTGGATCCGACGAGCGGCTTGTTGGAAAGCAGCACAGAGGGAACGGGATCGAAGCACGGCAACGGTCGGTAGTCGGTAGGCTTAACGGATACGGCCATGCCGGCGGTGTTTTTTGGTCGGCCGGTCGTTGCCGAGGGCAAAATGGCGGCCGAGAATGAAGCTTTTGTGATTCGTGGTTACGGAGGCGTCGTTGCCTCCCGTTCTTCCCCGGGATGTTCGTGTTGAAATACCATTTTTTTCAAGCAGATGGTGATTTGTAGAGTGAGCCAGTGGAGTTTTCACCGTCCCTCAAGGCAGGTCCGTGCCGATCCGGTGACGGGCGTTAGGTGAGTGGCCGACAGTGGCGGTAAGTTGAAAACCAGTAGTGTTGAGAGGATGAATAGGACGACGACCGCTCCCGGTGGGGAAAATAGCGGTGCGGTTCCTACACTGAGTGGTAAAAAGCCGGCCACGGGCGCTGTCCGTGGTCCGACTATCCCAGCAAAAAAAAAAAAAAAGTTGCAAGCGCCGCGTTTGGACATAATTGCAACGCTGGTTGAGCCGAGGGGTGCAAATTGTAGCCGGTTTTTAACCGGACCCACGCTGTCGCCACTGGCAACACGTGTGTAGCACCATCGGCGACACTCAGTAGCTACTAGACGCTGATGCAGCGGGACAAATTGTCGCCGTTCTGTAGCCAGTTGTCACCAGGGAAAGTAGCTGTATGACGCTGACGCAGCGGGACACATTGTCGCCGTTCTGTTGCCAGTTGTCACTTCGAGGGTGTCACATGTCGCCGGTGAGCGTGGCTGCTGTGACACTGGCGCGGCGGGGCCAATTAAAAAAAAAAAAAAAAAAAAA
>JAHWFP010250768.1:0-10432 GCA_023313725.1 Lithobius niger
ATTTTTCTTCGCTCCGCCTACAATAGGCCCAAAGCCTGTTTCCTAGTATTTTTAGTAGAGGAATCCATGTACAATGTGCTAGCCGGCCAGTGGATTCGTTTGTCTTAATGACTTCGCTCGGGATGGAGAGGAGGCTTTAAGAGGTGAAGATTTTGTTAAAGTCTGCTGAATGGTGACGTTAGGTGAACTTGAAAATTGTGAGGTGTGGTTCCGAGAGGGTTTTTTTTTTTTGTAAAATAGAAAAAGTGTGGCCGGCTAGTAGTCCCCTTCTTAGTTGGGGGGAGTGGGGTGAGAACGTAGGCCCATGCAGTATTGTCTGGCTTTAGACCTGCATGGGGTACATGGAATGTCCGTTGTTGGAGTTTCCGGAAGGCCGACCATGTCGTGGTGTAGAGGGTTGGAGGATTTTGAATTGTCGTATTGCCAAAGGGAATACGTTTGTAGGTTGTGGGCAATGGATGTCGTTTTTATGGAGTTCCATGCTTCTGAAATATGGGTTTGTTGGAGGTGGAGAATGAAGTTGGGAACTTGAACTGGTTGTTGAGTTGCGAGAATGGAATCGACAATAACTACTGGATATGTTGGAAAAGATTCCGGCTTTAAGCGTGGGTCGGAGTGAGCAACTTGAAGAGCGGGATGTAGAAAGTGGCTCGGACGAGGGTGCGAGCAATGCATTTTATGCGTTACGTCAATCGGTTCGAGTACCCACGGTTGGAGGATTAAAGGCAGGTTGAGACCTGTGTGTGGTGGGGGAACAGATTCCTTGCGCACGGCTTCTGCGAGTATGTTGTCCGTTAACTGCTTAAATTGGGCGGCGTTTTGGGCTCTAAGTGATTCTACCTCCTCCTTCAGTTTGCAGATCATAGTGTGTTGCTGGAAGAAGGTGTCTTGAAGTGAAGCAAGTATGGTTTTACTTTCTTTGTGTTTTTGTCGAATTGCTTCTTGGTCCGGACATTCAAGTGAAGTTTGTGGCGGAGAGTTAGAACTATTTTTGTCAGGCTCTACCTCCACGATTTCGTCGTCGTCAAGTCCGTAGAGCGGAGACGGATCCTGATGGGTCGGGTCAGGCGTGACAACAATCTGTGGTGGCGGGGAGCCGGATTCCTTTGACGGGGAGGTTGTGTCCAAATGAAGTATGGATTCGTCTTCAGAGTACCCCGGACGAGGAGAGAAAGGGGTGGCAGGAACTTCAATGTCTTGGTTAATTGAATTGTCAGGGATATTCGTTGCGATGGGTGATGATGGCGGATCTACAATGATAGCTGGATCTTGTTGGGCACTAGGAGTGTCCGGTTGGATTTCGGAGGAAATGGAGACAGTGCTAGTTGGCGTGTCAGCTGTTACGGAGAACCTGAGCCACGATTGCTGGGACTGTGGTGTGTTAGTGGCCGTAGAAGAATGTCCTTTGCCTGGAGTTGGGGGCACAATTGGTGGAGTTGGTGAAGGCGAAGGAAGAGACAATTGCGACTCCGCATGAAGTCGTTTCAAGGCATTCTTTTGGTTTTTCGCCTGTTTTTTACGTGTGGCAGATAGGAGCTGACGCGACACAATCTCCCTCCACGTCTTGTGGGTGATAGTAACACAAATGGAGCATGGCCTGTCGTAGTAATTGCACTGTCTATGGTATTGACATACTGTTTTATGCGGGTCCAAACGTAGTGGATTAAGTAGTCCTACACAATAGCACTTCCCAGGATCAACCAACAACGGAACACGGCCGAAATAAATATCTTCCTCGTCTTCCAGCATAATCGGCTTATTTGTTTTGACCATGGTGATGCATGGTGTGGAGAGGCACGGTGATGTGGGGTGCTCACCAGTGCAGGTGTGAGTTGAACAAAGAAGGAACGTGAAGGAAAGGCGGGAAGAGGCCGGAAGTGAAATACGGAAGGCGAATCCGAAGGGAGCACCAGTGCACATGGCGGCCAGTCGGTCAATGTGAAAGGAGGCGTGGAAAATCCGTGCTGTAGAAAAAATTTGGTCAGACGGAGTAGGAGATTAGGCGAACATGTAGAGAGTTATCTCATCCAAAAGGGGTTGAACGGAGTGCGGTTCATGAAATGTGAAGGGAGACAAGCCAACCATATTGTGGGGCTTGGGGTTGTGAAGCCGAAGGGGCAGGTGTTGGTTGCGTCCGTGAAAAGGGGGGCGGGCGGCCATGCCTGGTTCTCGTGAAGGAGAAGGCAACAACAGAGAGGTAATGTGCGAGGACAGACCTTTGGGGGCCGGGAGTCCGAAAGTGTGGGGGTGTGAGAGACAGCTGAGCCCGTAAGGGTGTGTAGGACAAGGCGAAACGTGTCCCGATGGTGTAGCAAAGGTCTAAGTGATAGAGCCTGTGCGGCTGTGAAGAAGCTATATCGCGTAAAAGGCCACCGTCTGAAAGGATGGCCCAAGGACGGGGGGGGGGGGGGCCATAGGGTTCCCGTCCGAACGAAGGGAGCTATCGATGAAGGAGAATGGTTTTTTTTGTTCCGTTTCGAAGGGGGAAGCCGTGATGGTATGTGTGTCCCTGAAGGGAAGGACAGGGTGTAAGGAGCGGCCCGAAAGCTCGTTAGTGTAGGAAGTGGAATGTTAACGGGAGATCAGAAAAGATACTCGGTGTCCTTGGTTTTACCAAAGGTGTCCTTGTCTTGGGGCGACCGAAAGGCGGGAACCCATTCGGAAGGTGGGACAGTCCCGGGTGGCATGGGAAGGGAGCCACGTTGTATTCGAACTTGAAGAAGGGGGAAAAGACTTGGCAATCGGATGAAGGGCAGAGCCATGGAATTCTGATCCTAACAAAGAGAGGGGGTCCAGGAGATGACCGGAGGGTGTGAGCCGTTGCAGAAGGAAGGGGAGCCCCGTTGTCTTCGTGGCCAACGAAGGGAACGGTGTCATGAAGGGAATCATGCTTGGAAGAAACGACCAAAGGGTGCCAGGCGGCATGGAAGGTGTGTTGGAGCTCCAAGGAAGGGGAAGGTGGCCTGGGAGAACGACCGGAAGGCAAAGGCCTAGCGGAAAGTGGATCGGTCCCCGAAAACCACAGGAAGGGGGCCACAATTTCTTCGGTTCTCCAGAAGGTCAGGACAACTCGTCGGAAAACGACCGAAAGGCAAAACCCATCGGAAGGTGGAGCGGTCCCAGGAAGCACGGGAAGGGAGCCACGGTGACATGGTTAACGTTGTGGTCCAGTCGGGAACGATCGAGGGGCAAAGGCCAACTCGGAAGGTGGATCAGACCCGAGAGATCACGGGAAAGGAGCCACGGTGTTTTCAGATCTTGCAAAGGTTAGTTGTGGTGCTACCGAAAGGCACAGGCCGACGCTGAAGGTGGGTCGATCCCGAATAGAACTACGAGGATGGAGTCCCAGTGTTTCCAGTTCCGATGAAGGGTGAAAATGAAGGGAAGACTTGGCCGGAACGACCGAAAGGCTTGAGCCGAATCGGGAGATGAGACGGCCCTGGGAAATCACGGGAAAGGAGCCACGTTGTACCCAATTCCAATGAAGGGTGAAGTGTAGATTACCTACGATGGGAGTGACTTGCAAGGAACGACCGAAAGGCGTAAGCCGAATCGGAAGGCTGGCCGGACCCGGAAGATCACGGGAAGGGAGCCATGTTGCCTTCAGTTCCAACGAAGGGTGAAGTGGAGATGTCCTACGAAGGGAATGACTTACTAGGAACGACCAAAAGGCGTAAGCCGAGTCGAAAGGTGGGGCGGTCCCGGGATGTCACGGGAAGGGAGCCACGATGTTTTCGGTTCCAACGAAGGGGAAGCCCGTCAGGAACGACCGAAAGGCGTAAGCCGAATCGGGAAGTGGAACGGTCCCCGGAGATCACGGGAAGGGAGCCACGGAGTTAGGGATCCAACAAAGGGAAACTTGCTGGGAACGACCGAAAGGCGTAAGCTGAATCGGAAGGTGGGACGGTCCCGGGAGATCACAGGAAGGGAGCCACGATGTTTTCAGTACCAACGGAGGGTGAGGAGTCTCGTCAAGGAGCGGCTGAAGGGCAAAGCGTAGAGATCCAACGAAGGGAATGACCTGCCAGGAACGACTGAAAGGCGTAAGCCGAATCGGAAGGTGGGGCGGTCCCGGGAGATCATGGGAAGGGAGTCATGATGTTTTCGGTACCAGTGAAGGGTGAGGAGCCTTGTCAAGGAGACTGAAGGGCATAGAGTGCACAGATCCAACGAAGGGAATGACTTGCCAGGGACGAACGAAAGGTGTAAGCCGAATCGGAAGGTGGGGCGGTCCCGGGTAATCACGGGAAGGGAGCCACGATGTTTTCAGTTCCAACGAACGGAAAGCACTCAGACTGGGAACGACCGAAGGGCTTAAGCCGAATCGGACGGTGGAACAGTCCCGGGAATGCATGGGAAGGGAGCCACGACGTCTTCAAAGGGCGGCTGAAGGACGGAGGATTCCATTGCGAAGGAGAAACGAAAGAACCAACAGAACGAGCGACCGACAGTGACGGCGGCTTGAGACAAAGAGATGGCGAGCCCGAGTAGCCGCCGCTTTTATATAGGGAGGACCGCGCATGCGCATGCACGGTTGGGTTACTGGGGTGGCAATTCAAGTCTCAAGTATCCAACAGCATCATTGAGGCAATAATGCAAAAATTGACAAGTTTAGTACTTTACAGCATAAAGAAACTGGTAGATCACATTCTTTTGACTTCGAAAGTTCTTGTAAGTCAATTTTAATTAAACAAAAAATTAAATTAACTAAAATTAAATTAAATATAAAAAAATACTAACAAGGTGGTGAAGTAAGTTCCCATTGTTTTGTAATTATTTTTGTATGACGCATGCATACAAACTCAAGGAGTTTCGTCTTTTTTTGAAAATGAACCTGTTGTGTAAAAAAACCAGGTAAATTGGAAATTGCAGTTCTGTAAATCCACCGTTTTGTTGTTTTCGGTCGTAAAAACTTGACTCAATTACCTTCTGTGTGATTTAGTTTGCATGCAAACACTCCCCCCTGCACGTATTCTAAAATCTACGGCGTACTTCGCATCCAAACCCCAAATCTTCCCCCCCCCCCCGCCAACGTGAAGCGCGCACTAAGCGTCACTACGTATTTGCCATCTTCTCACATGGCATCCTTGTAGCGTTACACATCCAGCAAGCAAGCTTGTTCGCATAGAACCACCATCTCAGCAACAGCAGCAAGGTTCGAAATCAGAACCAGTAGTTATGAGTTTGATGATATTGCATTTGCATATAAACTTCAAAGCCACCAGAAACAGCGAGTGAGCGACAGCTTCTGCAATCTGAGTAAAGATTGCAGTAAAGGGAGTAAAGGGAGCACACAACAGGACTATTTACCATGCATGTGCCATCCTCGGGTAACCAGCTAATTATTATTGTTGTTAAATTCCATCCCAAGTTATTAGATTCTTTCCCCTCTCCCATTTCACACATAACATTTTCTGTTGTAAGCTTGAAACATTGAGATGTAAATAATATGGTGTAGTGTGCATGCATTTCATAAGGAAAATATTTAGCAAAGAAAAATTAAGATACAAACACGAAAATATCAATACAGAACATGCAATACACACAAGAAATGATAAACCGAAGGAGCAATATTCTGCTTGCCTTGCAGCATGTTCCCCACCGCGTGTTCCCCATTAGCATGTTCCCCAGTGTGCTCGTTTGTCACCAAAGTTAATACCAGCAACAGGAAAGAAAAAAAAAAAAGAAAAAATAACGTGACAGCTTCAAGGAAAGTCAAACGTAAAAAAAAAGTATTTCATTAGTTACACTTTATTTTCAGAATTTCTCTGTGAATTACTGGATAAGCAAGGGTGCTCCACGGGAGAAAATTGCGGTTGGTCTTGGACTGTACGGCAGAGGTTTCATGTTACAAGATCCCAACCAACATGGTTTTTATGCTCCAACAACTGGCCCAAACCAAGGAGGACATTATACTGAAGAAGCTGGGATGCTTGGTTACAACGAGGTAAGAAAATTAATCTGAATGTTAAGTGTAATACCCGGGGTTCTCTCTAAAATACAGTAAGTCTGACTGCCCGTTTGTGATTTCGGGCAGAAAGCAATAACTGCTAAATCCCAAGATTTCTAATACAAGGAATCAGTACTAAAATACAACGGTTCTGAATGCCAAGGGCCAAGCCACATCAAACGAGTTTGAATGCCAAGATGTAATCCCAGGGGTTCATGCCGGAAAAAAAAACCATTGAGTCTGAATGACAGGATGTAGCCTAATCTCCGGGGCCCACACCAAAAAACCAATAAGTCTGAATGCCAAGATATAATCCGAGGGGTTCATGCCGGAAAAACCATTCAGTCTGAATGACAGAATGTAGCCTAATCTCAGGGGCCCACACCAAAAGACCAATGTGCCGAATGGCACGATGTAATCCCAGGGGTCCATGCCAAAAGACTAATAAGTCTGAACGCCAAGATATAATCCTGGGATTTGAGTCAAAAGACCAATGAGTCGGAATGCAGGATGTAATCCCAGGGGTCCGTGCCAAAACACCAATGAGTCTGAATGCTAGGGTACAATCCCAGGGGTACACGAAAAACCAACAATAACTGAGGGTACATGGATCTTCTCAAGTCGACTTGAGTTTACATCGATGTGAGTTTCAGGGCGCTTTAAACTCAAGTCGACTTGAGAAGGTCCATGTAACCCCGTCAAAGCGACGTCACGTCGCCCTCACTCAATCCACCTGTTCACATCGACATGAGAACTCAAAGCGATGTGAGAACCTCCATATAACCGCTTGCGCGTTAACTCAAGTCGCCCTAGATTTCTCTGAGCTCACTGATTGGCTGGAAAATAAGGCGCTACAACGTAACTAGAGGGGGAAAAATTAGCGCGCAATTCCTCTTTCCGGTAAAGAATCAACAAACATGGCGAAGCAAACACAAGCGAGGGAACCGCGTGTACTGTGGACAGAAGAAGAAACAGCGATGATGCTCGACCACATTAATGACTTACGAACCATTGAACAAATAGATGGAAAAGGACCAAGAAATGCGGATGCATTCAAAGAACTTGCCAGTTTATTAAACTCGAAAGGATGCGAAAAAACGTGGGACCAGATTCGTACAAGATGGAAGATTTTGAAGGCCGCATACCTCACTGCAAACCAACAAGTGAATACCGGAATAGAATTCCAGGTGTCGTGCCAAAAGCCAATAAGTCCACGCCCAAAGACAATGAGTCAGGAGGCCAAGATGTAATCAAACGGGTTCAGGTTATATCCCATAATACCAGCGGCCCATGCCAAAAAATGAACAAACAACGAACCAGCAAATCAGCCAACTCAAAGACTTTCAGGAAGATATGCGAGTGGGAATCGTGGCAAAATAATTCACGCCTCATTCCAGAAATAAAAGCCAAAGTTCACTCCTTCCGGTTTGTTGTTTTTACCACTTCCTGCCACTAGGACTTAAGTTGGTGTTACTTGACAGCTAAATAGCGCAGTATTGTGCATTTGTTAAAAAATAAGGCCAAAAAAAAAGATCACTCATTACAGATTGCATTAAATAACGAATAAATTGCTTTTCGTTAATCAAGAACTTATCGTTAAATTGTATTTGTTGCAACCAACGTGTCAAAGAATGTTGAGTAGTAATGAGCATGCTAAATTTCACCACGAATCACTGCACGTGATAGAAAAAGCGTCCATGCAAATAAACAAATTTCGAATTCCGATAAGTTGTTTTTGGGTAGTATAAAAATAAATGAGTAGTATGTAAATAAATGAAGGCACTATTTTCCGACCCCTATAACTCAAGAGGGCTATATAACTATATATTTAAAGGGGAAAAAACAATAATAACCGGTCCCTGTTGGATTTAAATCCTTGAAATCAGTACTTCAATTGTCAAATGCCTAAGTTTAAGGGTTTTGGTCTGTTTTAATGGGTTTTTTCATAGTTTTATCTACCGAAAGAGCACCCAGAAAGGGTTATGGGGAGGGGGTGTCCCAAGTGCCCAATCTTCGGGCACCCTTTTAAGCTGTAACATCCGGGCAGTGCAATGAAACCCTTCGTGGTGAGGCCATGCTAGGCAGTGGCGTCTTTTACAGCTAAGGCAGTCTGACTGTTGTAGTGATGTGTAGGTGCACCTTGCACTTACCCATTCTCATAATTATGTACCACGCCTGGTGGCTACTTTTGTAAATACACCGACTGCATTCAGTATATAAAGAACGGGCAACCAATTATTAGTGCTGCCCATTAACGAAGTGTTACTCTGTCTTGAAGTATAGCGATTGCCACTATTGACGCATTTCATTTGGCAGAGAGGGTGTTTTTCACTTAACGTGAAGTCATTTATGAATTTGTTTTAACTTAACGTTAAAGAAGTGAATTACTAGAAATTTTATTGGAATTACGAGGAGTTACTAGGTGTTGAATGAGAATTAATGGGAATTGCAAGTAAGGAATTAGTAGGAATTTCCCCAAAATTATGAGGAATTACTAGGAATTAAAGGTAAAAGCATCCCTGTTGGCTTCCCTGCATAACTCAGTTTTGTGACATTAGCTCAAACTTATGTAAATGTTGCCAATACAGTCATTTTCTTGTTTTTTTCTTTCGTGCGAGATGATTTTGCGACATTAACTCTAACCTGTGTAAATATTGCAAATGCTATTCTCAACGGGTCGCAAGAAATACTGGAAGGATTTATATCCCTTTAACCTTGAATAACGAAATGCTGATTCGTGAATAGAACACGGCAAAGAAAAACGGAGCTGGACTTATTTGCAGTTCGGTTTCGGTTACAAAATAACTTCAGATTACGAAACACAGACAAACGGTGCATAAAGTCCACTTTGAAAGTATTTAAACACGATTACTATAGAAAAAATACACGGATTCTCAATGAAAGATGCAAATAAAGGAAGGCACTATTTCCCGACCCCTATAACTCGAAAGGTCCATATAAAACCAGATATTTAGAGAAAAATTAAACGGTAATAACCAGTCCCAATTGACCCTGAATCCTTGAAATCAGTGCTTCAATCCTCAAATTGCCTAAGTTTAATGGTTTTGGCATGTTTTAATGTTTTTTATTCGCCCGAAATAGCACCCAAAAGAGTGAGGAGGGGGGGTGAGCTCCCTTTTAAGCTGTAAAGGTTTGAGATGTAGTGGAATATGACATTACGATGGAAGTTTATAATATTTTTCTTGGTATTCGTTCAGTTTTGATAGCAGGATTTCTCCTTTGTATCGGAGAATAGGAATGGCAACAAAGGTGATGTCAATATAAAAATTTTGTTAAGGATCTCGATACGAAATCTTAAAAAAATTGTCAAACAATGTAGAAAAGTTTGAATAATCATCATTTTTTTTTTTTTTTTAGATCTGCGAGGATTCGGGTTGGACTACCGTGTGGGATGATGTTTATTTGGTACCATATGCGTACAAAGGTCGGACCTGGGTGGGATATGATAACCCTCGCAGCATCGATTTAAAGGTACGTACGTGTATGTTTAAGAGAGCACTTCAATTTATTGTTGCGATTCTGGCCTTCGGATAACTGAAGACTAACGAAAACGAAACGGGCAATTAAAAAACTTACGTGATCGTTCTGCAAACAAATTTTTATCTTACTCCCTATTTATGGTCCTCTGTGGTCCTCTATGGTCCTAAAGTGGACCCCCCCAAAACGCCATAACCCTATTATTAGCAACAAAGTATTAGGGCTCGTTTACGCAACGTCTTGCCTTTGTATTCTTGCAGCTAGAAATCATCTGAAATTCCAACATGGCGGCGAGATTAGCTATGTCGACTCACAACGAAAACGTTCAATAATGCTAGTTCAGAAGTGACTGGGAAAATTTCGTAATGAGGAATTCTTATCTTACTGCCACGGATTATAAGACTGAAAGCATTTACTCAAACTACGCGTCGGATTTAGCTAATCTAGGTAGCGTTGTTACCATGGCAACGTCAATTTTGCCATTGCGATTAAATTCTGCCTGCAAGACTGGAAAGGCGAGTCGTTACATAAATGCACCCTTAGGGCGTGGTTATGCAACGAGTCGCAACGTAAACTTTCTCGCTCACTATGGTAAAATCCACCCACATTAGTCAGTGGAGAAAGTGTTAGCGACGCGACCAAAGCCTGCTTACCACTGATCTGTCTGTATTCATCCGCAAGCTCCAACTCAAACAATGATGCAAAAATAGCATAACAATTCATTTGCGCGAACATTTTTGTTGCTAATAATTTCACATTCTTTAGGTAGTGTTACCCTATAGCATTTCTTTATTGTTAATACATTTATTGTTTAATGCTTAATAGTGTGTGTTATTTCTGCATTACCACATTTTATTGAACAGGAATGATTTCTCTCTTTCAAAAATGTTCCTGAAACGAGCCGTACTGTTTGGCCTTTAAAAATACCGTTTTGAGGAGCGTTAGAAGCAGGTGGGGTATGGAGAAGGGGGGGGGGGGGGGGGG
>JAHWFP010250768.1:10532-20878 GCA_023313725.1 Lithobius niger
CCCCCCCCCCCAAAAAAAAAAAAACAATATCCTATCGTCTCGTTCAATGACGTTCACTGTGACGCTGACATTTACGAAAAGCAAACTGGAAATCCGGAGTGATTCGTCTCATTGTCGGCCGTGAGAAATTGGTACAGAATCGTATTCGTTTACGGCACGTGTCACTTTTCAACAGGTGCAATGTCGTCATTTCGACAAAAATCATGAACTTTCTCCGAATTTCTGAAAGCGTAAATTCGTCGCATTTTTACGTACTGTACGTGTGTCCGTGCATTGCAGCAAGGCTGTCGATTGAATAACGGTTGTGATCGTACGGTGTTTTGATATCGTCAGTTAATGCACACAGTTCACGGTTCGACAACACCGTAGTATCAACAGCATTAGGCCTACTGCAGCCAAGCCTGCATGTCAGCTTTACGTTAATTCTTCGTTGATATTATTTCCTCGTTCACAGAATGGTGTGAAACGTTATCCATTGTTCGGATTACGTTTGCATGGTGCAGTCAAATACCCAAAACTTACTCTGAACTCTGTTCTGCAAGAACGCCGTCCAGCAATCGTGTTTCTTTTGCAAATCGACGAATAGATTTCTTTTGATCATGTTGGCACGGTTGGCTGTAGACAGTCATTACAGTTTGCTTTTGGGAACTCGAAAGGAACCTACAGAAGCCATCGATTGAGCTATTGTTGTCATCGCCGCCATCTTGGAACGACTTCCGTTTGGAAGACAAATGGCTGTCAAAGTTCGCGATCTGCTAAAAAATGCTAACGACTATTTTTTTGTGTTTCATGAGAATTATGTATGGCCAAGTACCGTACCTGAATAGTTTCTGACATCGTTTCATCCCTTAAACTTTTGGTTGATGCTGGGAAAACACGCACTACGTTAAGCCTAACGTCGTAATACAATTTCGATGCAAGCGTGAAGAGGCTCTATCGCATCGCTAACTCTCTCTCCACTGACTAATGTGGGTGGATTTTACCATAGTTGCTTCTCGCCTTTACCGGAGCATGTGGTTTTCGAGTTGTCTATTCGTAGTAACCAACCATGGCAATGCCACGGACGCAGATCTTCTCTTCGTGCCTCGCGACTCGACGTACGATGTGTGCGGCGTGAAAGCATCGATTTATGACAACAAAATAATTTTCATTGCAGTACATGACGGCAGAATGATTTCGTCAATGCCAACTTTCGTTGGTTAATTTTCGATTCGATAACCCCCGAAATGCACGCCCTGTTGGATTTTCAAGTCTCGCTGCGAGCAGCTATTTATTCTACTGTCGTCGTCGTTCTTTGTGCAAGCATAGCAAATTTCGGAAATACCAAGAAATGACAACAATGTTGTAGCAATGTTTAAAAATTGTGTTACTCTTAGTTCTTTATCCTTGTTGTTATTTACAATACATTTAATTTGTTGTGTATTGCCGCATGCATTTAGTGGAAACTGGAAACTAATCGTACATAAATAACGGTTGTCTAGCAAATAGCGTTCGGCAAGTGGGAAGGTCTCATACTGGTGAGTCGGTGCGGAGCCTAGTCAGCAGGCACACCATACGAAATGGCACCTCATCTGAAAAAGAAAAAGTAGGGTAACATGTTATTTAGAGCTACGGTTTGTAACAAAAAAATAAGTGTTAACAAGTTATCGAGCAGCACTTTATGACAATGAAAAGAAAAAAGTAGGTTAACAATAGAGCAACAGTTTATAACAATGACAAGAACAACTGAACAAATAGGGTAACAAATTTACAGATTTTAGATTTTATTGGGGCATAAGCGGCCCAGAGTCATGCGCCCTTCTATACACCTAACAAATTTACAGCAGCAGTTCATAACAATAAATGAAAAAGTAGAGTAAAAAGCCATTTAGAGTAGCAGTTTGTAACAATGAAAATAAAAAAGTACGGTTACAAGTTAATTTGTGCATACACTAAGACTCTTTTTTTTTTCTGCAGGCAAAGTACATAGTCGAAATGAAGTTGGGTGGTGGAATGGTCTGGTCTGTAGACACTGATGACTTCCGCGGGGTCTGCCATGGAGTTAAATATCCTTTGCTGTCCGCCTTATACAATGTTTTGAGGGGTGAAGTCGTTCGACCAGGAACAACTCCAGCACCAAAGACTCCTTCCCCAGGCACTGGCCGACCAGTGACGTCACCTGCAGGTAACTATGCTTAGACAAGTATTATCTTTTGCAGCTTTAGCACACACTACATAAGATGTAACTGAAAGTTCTGTACAAACTTTGAAAGTGCAGTCTGTGACCAAAAATAAGACAAAAACATGGATCCGGAAATGAACCCGTATTTAGTAAAAGCCCCCCCCCCTCCCCAAGTTCAGGGTAAAAAGTTGAAAATTTTCATAACTTCTGCCAACATTTTCCAAACCAATGCAATTTGGTATATTATTCTTTCAATTTGACATAATTCATGTTAGTTTGAGATTTCACAGCTTTGCAGATGGGAAGGGGGACAAGGAAGAAGGGGCACGGGGAAGGGGGGGGGGGCGTAACCTCTTTTCACTTTACATCACCATGCAGAGCACCAATGCCGATTAGGTATCGTCTTCATTTCAGAAGCAATGATTTTGTAGGTTTGTGTGCTCTTCTTGAAGCAGGAAAACAGAGAATGAAGATTTCTGAAGAATGCAAATGTGTCCCATTTTTGTTTAGTGCGGTCTGAGTATTCTGAGTCCACAGAAGAAAGAAAAAAAAAATAACCAACTAATCATTGTTAAGCAGTATCCGTCACTGAGCTAACTTCAAAACGTCCGTCCGAAGTTTCCTGCTGCAGATCACGGTCCATAATATTGCAGAATTGCCGCTTAAAATTATTGCAAAATTGCCTCCCCCTCCGTACATTAACATTAAATTGTGAAGTAATATAATTGCAAGAATGATGTTCCAAATTGCATTGGTTTGGAAAATTGGGTAGAAAATTATGGAACAATTTTGAACTTTTTGCCCCAAAGGTTGGGGCCTGTAACTAAAAATGTGTTCATTTTTAGACCGATGTTTATAGGACTTTTTTGTCTTTTTTTTTATCTAATACCACACCCTCAAAGTTTATACAGACCTTTTTGTTACACCCTGTAGAGTGAGAGCAGTAACGAATGAACAAACTACATCATCTACCTTGAGTGGAGAGGCCTGCCCCAAATGTTTCAATCTAACGGAACATTCGACTTATTCAAAGGTGGGAAGAGCTACCCAGAAAAGGCTTACTTTGGCCGCATAATTATTTTTGTGCTGTACGGTTAGATAATAGTGTGTCAGTTTGTGTGATTGAGGGGGTGCGCCGGTTACTGCAAGGATTGCTCTCTTTAGTTATTCACTGGCTTAAATTATAGTATATATGAAGATTTCCGTAAAAATGAGAAGTGTGGACAGTATTAAGACTCTTGTCTCAACATATGATAAATTACGGCGCCAAAAATGTGGTATGGTACCTCCTTGATTTAAATGTATTTATTTGATAAAAATAAGTAAATACATTTAAATCAAGGAGGTACCATACCATTATAGTCGACAACAAATTTGAAATTATAATAAAACTCCTAAACATGGAGGTAAATGACGGTTTGATGCTGCTTCCAGCCGACGCCACATCATCAGAAGGAAAGAGGGACAGGTTTTCTAGGTAATTTCAATCAGAAATTCTTAATCTCTTTTACATGCTGCAATCGACATGAGCACGAGACATAATAGGGAAAATGCCAGGGATGGCTGAGGTAAGACTCGGACTCGAACCTGGGAACTCTTGCATATGAGAAAGTCGTGTTAACCACCAGGCTATATATCTTGCCCCAACTACTCCTAAACAAGAGTTCAAATTTATATTCTTAAAATGAATAGTGTTGGGGGGGGGGGAGGTGGATGAAACGTCTGGGCGCAAAGTACGCACTGGGCCTAGGGTGCGCATGTGTTGAAATTTGCCTCTGTCTGAATTAACTGATCTAAACGAAACTAATTCTTTGCCTATAGTTTCTTGTTTTTTTTTCCCCGACAGGTGGCGAGTGCAGAGATGAAGGCTGGTTCCGTGACGACACGGACTGTTCTATTTATTGGAGGTGTATCCGAATGGGAGATAGATTTTACAAGGAAGACTTCAGATGCGATAGTGGAACCGTCTTCGATCTCGTCAACAAAATCTGTAATTGGCCAGAGAACGTGCAAGGATGCTAAATGTGACGCCCCCCCCCCCCCCCACACTACGCAATTTGGCAAATTCAGAAAATGATCTTTTAGTTCGGCTTGGGAGGCAAAGACGTGATTGGGGCGGGCAGAAATTCAATGATTCTTATTTGGTTAAATGAACAAGTGTAGTGGGATTGTTTATAACGTGTTCACCATCAAAACCGAATTAATGCATGAAGTGGAGCATGAGTATGTGTGTTATATGGATAGCTGATACCATAATTTATTGTTAAGTTTCTTGTTAATTTTCGTAATTAAAGTCCTATATAAAAACTACAATTCTCTGTTTTGTGTACTATCGTTGGACCACTATATCACACGAGATTTTCTCACAGGAAAATGTGTTTTTTTGCTTCGGGATAAGTTCTCGTGGGAGCTCCTTATCAGCCTACCTGTGCCGTGTCTCGCCTGAAGAATGACCCACAGAGGAAATGTGTGGGAAACAGGTCTTTCACGTACTGCCCGAAATTCTAAGAGAAAGTGGGCTTCTTCCCTGCTCAGACTTAATCTGATTAAAACAAGCCCTATTCACTCACTCTGAAATCTAGCCCTGCTAGCATCAAGAGTACTCACGATCAAAATGTGGTGCGCCACCTGACCACAAACTGGCGTCTCCAACTACTTCCGCACAAATCCAAGATGGTGGCGACGTGGGATCACCAGGTTTTAGTCTCTCCACAGAAACAAAGTAGTACAAACACGAAACAGTTCGTCTAAATTATCTCCTTTATCAGTAGAATTGCTATATTATTTTCGTCCCACGCGTCTCTCACTAAAATTTACGCGATTTCTAAAACTAAAGTTGTAACGAAGTTAGCCGTATAGTAGAGTTTCGTTGTTTTGTAGCTCGCTCTCCATAGTCGAAACCGAAACAGAATATAACGACGCTGCAGTAATGACGCTAGAGCTTTAGACTTATAGTTACAGTCACTTCCGTTTTTGTCGTCAGTGTGAATTTGGGAAACTCGAGTAACTGTTACGCATTTTTCAATACGGCGTTTGGGAGGTAAATACCGGCTCGACTGGACACGGCTCCGCACATCCCCGCTGTGGGTCACTCGAAGGGTAAGAGACAGTAATATCCGACGTTTATTTGGTATCATTGGAGACACATTAGCATTTGAGTTACTTGCGCTTTGTGAACTCACTTTAAAGGCGCTTTTTCACCTTTTCACCTCCTAGATGCAGCACCGTAGAATCTTCGAGCAATATAAAGTAAATAGCGGTAAATTATAATTGGCACAACACTAGTCGCAGCAGCGACGCAATTTTCATAACTATAACGAGATCACGTGACCCATACAATCCTATTGGATGACGGAAAATCTGGAACGTGGATGCTGTGTTTAGAATATAGGCAACTATCGAAATGGTGTACAGGTGCCTTTAAGTGGTACGTTATGAGGCAAGCTTTTCCGACTCGGGGTAATGTTAAGGCACTACTGTATTTAAAAATGTGCATTTCAAGAACTAGTTAATTAGTTGGGGAGTTTTCAGTTTTCTACAACCGTACCGGCTGAGAAGATTATTGCAACGACTTTGTCCTTTCCACCGTCCATCTGTCCGTTGGTTTTTTTTCAACTTCGGAACGTGACGGTTTTTTCCATCAGATCCAGTGACCAAAAGGTAGTTAAACAACACGGCAAATTAAAACATCGTTGTTTCCTTATGGCTAATAGGCTTCTTCGACGTAACTGAATGAAATAATAACATTTGATCATCCATTTAAACAGCAAGGAACATGCAACCGTAAAAACAAAAGTATTTCGTTAACGATACACACTCGATTCATTTAAAATAGTCTCGATGCCATGTTCCTTGGATAAATAAGCTTAGTTTCGAACTAAATTCACCGTTACTTATGAAATTAAAACGGCAGGCAAAAAAAAATTATTCCTACAAACTGAAAATTAGGCCTAAAATCACGTTGCCACAGCAACGTCAAGTTGCTACGAGTCGTGGCTGACTTCAGCAACAACACTGTATTATGACGTCTCTCCTGTCACCAGGATAGATTAGTAGGTAGTGACGCTTTTCTGTAAACATGGAATAAAATAATACCTGCTTTCATTATCGGCACCCGAAGGCAGCACATGTCAGCAGGGGGTCACAACCGTACTAGAAAGAATGCATTCCAAACCTTCGCACTCTGCATTCCTTCTGGCGCATGGCGTCAGCTAACTTCCGATTCTCGTCTGAATGAGACTCGCGAGAAGCCAATTCTAAAATCTATTTATTTGTTTACTTATTTATTTTATTTACAAAATTATTGTAACGTCCTACAAAGAACTTAACATTAATTTCAGATTAAAACAACATTTTTAAAAACAGAAAAAACATGACGGCGCTTCTGGTGCACACCTTGCACATCAGGGGGTCGCATCTGTAATCGAAACAATGCATTCCAAACCTTCGCACTCTGCCTTCCTTCCAACGCTTGGCCGACAACCATAACGCCAACATGGCGCCAGCCAACTTTCGATTCATGCCTGAATGAGATCTGACGACATTCGTCGAAGGCCAATTCAACAATTTATTTATTTATTTATTGTCTTTACAAAATTAGTGTAACTCCTATAAAAAGCAGCATGACAGCAATTTCAAATTAAACAATAATTTCACGAATCCCATTCAGGTGCCGCCATATAAAAAAAAAATGGTTGTAGTCCCTTCTCGCCTCTGTTCTCGCCTGAATGAGATTCGTGAAATTATTGTTTTAATCTGAAATTGCTGTCATGCTGTTTGTAGGGAAGTTACAATAATATAGTAATAGTAAATAAAATAAATAAATAAATATATTGTAGGATTACCATATTGCAGTTTACCATAATTATATCGTCCTAGGATATACATCCCATAATTCATCATTTCTGTCGTAATTGTGCGATGAAGGTAATGCATGGTTATTCGGCAGGTTACCGAAAATGTGAAACCGGAGTAAATCTTAAAAATGATGCAAACATCAATTTCTAAAATTGAACAGCTATTGGAAAATTAGTTCCAACTTTTGCCAGTGCTAGGATAAATTTTGCAAAGAGTATCGCAGTGTAACTATACGCATGCGTGTTTTACCCTACTCGTTGGACTTGTATTTTTCCAAAATAGTGTACCCCATCAAGATTAGTGGAACGATAGTATATAGTAAGGTTGGTCACTCCCAGCTCATTGCGTGACGTCACATGACGCACGCAATCTGAAGCATGTGCGTAAGCTGTTGAGCTGTATTGTGACGTCAGCGGAGGCAGCAAAATCGGCAGCCAATGGGAAAGCAATATGCAAAAAGCTCGGAATAGACCCTTCTGAACCCCATGACAACCATTATGGCGGCTGTCATCCCATAATCTCAAAGCGGAAGTATCGATGCTGTCTGCACCTTCAGTCGTGAATCTGCTTGTCCGGTAAACGTAGTTTACCATATATCGTCCTAGTGCACACCGTTCTCGCCTCTGTTCTCTCCCGAATGAAATTCGTGAGATACACCAGAGGTGGACTAGCCCGGGTCCCAGATGGGACTCGCACCCCAGGCAGTTGGTGCCCCTCCCCTCTATCGGCCAATGCAGGCAGATAAATATCGGTATCATGAAACTGTTTTAATTTTACCCCGTCAGCCGTCTGGCATATACCGTAACCGTACTGCCAAGACGCCGCGGCTCATTCAGGGAGCTGCTGCTTCGGCTAATTATGCAGAGCCGGAGAGACACGAGAGGGGGGGGGGGGCATGTTGTTGCTTTAAAATGTGGAAGTTTTTTGCAATAAAAACCTTCTAGGCCTAGTCGTTTAGGTAAAATTGAGCAAAAGAGCTCACTATTTTTCACCCTTCGATAGTCCATTTTTTCTTAAATATTGCCTCCGGTATTGGAGGGATGGTTCTTTTCCTACTAACCATGCTTGCACATAGCCGTTCATCGTCATTCATTATAGCCCAAAGGTAAAAAACGTAGACTTAAGCCAAGACCCAATCGTCAATGCACGGGCCTCTTCACATAAATTCTAAACTGAACTCGGTTTAATTGAATTTGGGAAGAAAATGCCTAAAAAACATGATGCAGTCACAATTAAGTTTTTACGAAACCTGCCATCCTGAAGAACGAATAAGAAAAATCACCGAAATTTGCTTGACAATTTGTTGCTCGCTGGAGGCCAGAAACAGGCACTAAAATAGTGTAAAATGGACCCCACTGTGGGAGCTTACCAGGGTTTTCCGGAGCCGTAGCGACGGCGCCCCCCCCCCCCCCTACCATCCCTTTAGGAATGCTCCCTTGAAAGCCCGCGACCTGCGCCTTTTGGCTGCCAGTCCGCGTCTGGGATACACGTCTCACAATTCTTCATTCCAGTCGTAACCACTACTATGTTGCCCGACGAAGGCAACACATATTAAAGGCAGGTCGCCACAAATGTGAAAACGTTGTATATATAAAAAACGATGCAAATGTCATTCTATAAAATCGAATAATACTGTTGGAAAATTAATTCAAACTTTTGCCTGCATGTGCTAGGACCATAAATTTTTCAAAGAGTATCACAGTTTAACTGTAACTATGCGTGTTTTGCCGTGCTCGTCGGACTCATGCGTGGGTAACATCCATGTTGAAGAACTTATTCTGTGTTCAATTCAAATCGTATAGAGTAGCGTCATGTGACGTCATATTGGCTACAAGAGAGATACCTGCAAGGGGCACTAGATTAAAATGGAGGGTTAAACAACGGCACTTCTAGTCAATCCAGTGCTTTGAGAGCGGGTTTCTTAGGCTTAAAAAAACGTTGTTTTCTCCAATCCCTTCTGCTGCGAGGTTGTAATCGTAAAAGAAAAGATTCTTCTTGCTAAAAAATGTCAGCAACTGCCAAAAAATCGATAAAAATCGCGCGTTATAGGCCTAAGAAATCTGCTATAACAGCATTGGCTTCAGTAAGACGGCCCTTCTTTTCCCCCTTCAATGACCCTTGCAGCTAACCCAGTTACTGGCTCCACCATAGAGTTATATACAATAATACTACGTTGTGTCACTGCCCTATTCAGTTCGTTACAAGAAACGTGAGCAACGGAAAAAGCTTCAGCCTAACGGCCGCTAAACGCGCTTCTCGGAACACAAAACCATGCATTATACTTACCTCCACTCGTGACTACAATCCGTTTTAAAATTGAATGTCGGATTAAAAATGTAAAACTTTATCAGCCAGTTCTGATCTATCTTAAAATTATTTTAATGTACTGACATATGATTTTTTTTAAGCGATTAATTTCGTATTCTTACCGTGACCAATTTGGTTTAGTGACGCTAAATGGTGTCGATCCCCATGATGCTTTACGCTTCCTGTTACTTGGCGACAGCGCCCTCTCGTGGTAAATCGTTGTCAGAGAAAAAGCGTCACTACCCTGCCCGTCACTTTGCTCTCTACCACTGATCTATAAACATGGCATGGATTTAATACTTTTCCAGGCATGAAATTTCATTGTCACTTTCCAGGACAATTCCAGGTTTACCAGATCCTTCGCGAACCCTGAATTACCAATACAGCTGTGCTAAGCAAACTATGACGATTAGTTCTTAAACATTTTCCAGCGATGTCGTTTTGCCAAGTAGAATGCACCAACCTTACTGATCTGTCGTGTACAAAAGTAACAATGGTAAAAACATTTGCCTATGCAGCAGTAAAGTTTCAGGTGAACCAAACAGTACAGCAACACTGCAGTATCAAAACCCTTACAGGAGAGTTTATATGTGTTTGTTTGCTGTACTGACTTCGGATCAGTTAAACTCAAGTTAGGCATCAAACGATTACGTTTTTTGTTTTCTGATAAAATGTGAAAACAGAGAAATTCTAGGGGGTGGCAACTGTACTAGAAACAATGCATTACAAACCTTCGCAATCTGCCTTCCATGCAACGCTTGGCCGACGTCAACAACGCAACATGGCGCCAGCCAACTTCCGTTTCTCGTCTGAATTGAGATCTGATGAGATTCGCCACAGGCCAATCCTACAATATATTTATTTATTTATTTTATTTACAAAATTATTGTAACCCCTATAAAAAGCATAACAGCAATTTCAGATTAAAACTACAATTTTGCGAATCTCATTCAGGCAACAGGGCCGAAGCGACTGGGGAGGGGGGGGGGGGGGGGGGGGGGGGGGGGGGGGGGGGGGGGGG
>JAHWFP010250768.1:20978-36859 GCA_023313725.1 Lithobius niger
CCCCCCCCCCCCCCCCCCCAACCATCCAAGAAACACACACAGTTGGCAAATTCGAGTTGTCGAGTTGGCAAAATCGGAGAAATTTTCACTGCAATTTTCACTGCAAATTTGAGTACTGGTTAATTATTATCATCATATCGTCAGTTTGAAAGTAAAGTTTACAATACATTTTTTTTTGCATCAGTTTTCGCAACACTTCTGTGTAACTTGGGAGTAAGTGAAACGCTGCCCCTGATCATTTCTGGTTGCTTCCCTGCATCGCTAGGCTGTAAGGAGTGGGGGAAAGGAAGCTCGCGAAAATTTGCGTAGTTGGCGAAATTGAAAATTGACTTGGTCGTTTTGTTTGCTATGTCACCACCATAGCTTATAAGTATCACAGATAATGTAGAAAATAAAAACAAAAAGTGGACAAACCTGTATCCCCACCGAGTTTGAAGTCGTAATAACAGTTAACTTCACAGTTGGCAAAATAAAAAATTGAGTTGGCTATTTTACTTCCTATAGTTCTTTTTCTGTTAGACAGTGCCGCTCA
Source organism: Lithobius niger (assembly GCA_023313725.1). Lineage (NCBI taxonomy): Eukaryota > Metazoa > Arthropoda > Chilopoda > Lithobiomorpha > Lithobiidae > Lithobius > Lithobius niger. The sequence goes on from JAHWFP010250768.1 coordinate 21,511, forward strand.
GAAGGGGTTTTAGCGTGGAGCAACTCGTAACTGGTATTTCAGGAGGGTAGAAAATCACTGGCATATTAATATATCAAAACACAACATCACTGCCAGGATTTAAAACGTTTCTTAGGTAAAACAGAAATATCAACAAACTCTGCATAAAACAAACCCTGCATAAGGTCTTCTGCCAAGTTATCGCCGTCTGAAGTTGTGATATCAAATAAATCTAAAAAAATAATGCAGTTGTCTATTTGATTTACTAGTTCGTCTGCTAGTCAATCAGTGCCTTGGTTTTAGTTAAAACAGTAACGTGAACTAAAGCTGTGTACTTCATGAAAATCCGGTACAGTTGGCAAATTCAAAAACCGAGTTGGAAAAATTGAATTAGCTGTTTGATTTTCTGTTGTCCTTTTTCTGTTAACCTATCGCGACTAAATTTGAATTTGTATTAATGCAAAAACAACTACATTTTTCAAATAAAAGTTGTTAAAAATTTTAAACTTGTTAATTTCGAAGGTCCAAAATTTGACGATAAGAGTTCATAAGATCCCATATTAAAGGACAAAAGTGACCCAAAAAAAGGCCACGAAATGAGGGTAAAAATTACCCTACGGGACCGGTAATTATTTATCGCCGGGGAGGCTGGAGATGGGAGGGGTCATGAAGTTTTTGGACCATCTCAAGAGGGAGGTCATAAATTTTTCAGGTCCCATCAAAAGGGGGAGGTCAAAAACACACTGACCAACCGGAAAAAAAGTCATTTTTGGACCACAAAAATGGCACTTACAGCAGTCAAAATTTCCAAATCGGCTCAGCTTCTGGGGGGCACCCCCCAGACCCCCCATGCGGTTTACAAGGTTTTGAAACTAATAATAATATTCCTGGAAGTACAGTTTTTAAAAAAAAATTTATAGAAAAGCTTTGGCACCTGGTTTCTTGGCGTCTTCTGTATTTTAGTTTCTAACTATGTTAGGAAGTGGTCATATAAGCAAACAGTGTGTTCATCATACTTTTGTAGGAATCTCGACAAAAGATGGGTGTAAAACATTTTCGTGGGGTTCACGTCATTTTTGGACCTTAGGGTGGGAAGAATCAAGGTTTTTTTCACGTCTTGAAGGGGGAGTCATCGAAAATTTAGTGGTCACATTAACGTTTTCATTTCCCACCCCACCCCCACGGCCATAACTAATGACCGGTCCTCAAGATCCCATGAATCAATGGAAAAAAATTAAATGGAGCATGTTGATTTCAAATGTGGAAGCTCTTCTCCAATAATACATCAAGTTGTTTTGGACAAAACTGAGGTAAAAAGTTTCGCCATTTCTTTCGTCTTTCGACGCTCCATTATTTAAAAACTGGAGTATGTTTTTGTTTTAAAATGTGACAGTTTTTTTTTTACAATAATACCTCTAGGTCTATAGTTGTTTGGGATACAACTGAGAAAAAGATTTCATTAATTTCACCTTTCGACAGTACATTTAAAAAAAAAGTTTCTGCCCCTGACCTGCTGCCTATGCTTGCACACAGGAGTCGTCGTCATTCATTACAGCCTATAAGTCCAAAATGTACAATTAAGTCAACCCTCAATCGTCAATGGCCAGCTGGCCTGTTTATATAATTCTAAACTGAACTCGGTTTAATTTAATTTTGAAAAAAAAATATCTAAAAAAAAACATGATTTAGTCACAACAAAATTTTTACGAAACCTACCATCCTAAAATATGAATAAAAAATATCACCAAAATTTGCTTGACAATTTGTTGCTTCAGTGTTCACTGGAGGCTAGAAACAGGCACTAAAATAGCGTAAAATGCTTCAGCTTACAGCGCTCCCCCAGACCCCTAGCTGAGCTTGGCGGACCCCTCAAAAGTACTTTACTAGCAGCACTAATGGCATTCTTTAAACCAGTTGGCAAAATCATAAGATGAGTTGGCAAAATGACAGTCACTTCGCTACCCCCCCCAACCAAGTACCCTTCGCTACGGCCCTGTCAGGCAAGAAGAATATGGCGGCGCCTCTTAATGTACCGCTTTCGCGCCTGTATCGTCTCTGCTCTCGCCTAAATGAGATTCGTGAAATTGTTGTTTTAATTTGACATTGCTGTCATGCTCTTTGTAGGGTGTTACAATAATTTTGTAATTAAAATAAATAAATAAATATATTGTAGGATTACCATATTCTCTCTCTCCCTCTCCCTCTCTCTCATCGTTCTAGAATACACATCCCATAATTCATCATTCTGTCGTAATTGCGCGATTCAGGTAAATACGTATTGAGCAGGTTACCAAAAATGTGAAAACACTGTATATCTTAAAAATGATGCAATAATCAATTTTTAAAATCGTACAGTTATTGGAAAATTAGTGCAAACCTTTTTCCTGTGCTAGGATAAATTTGCAAAGAGATTCACAGTGTAACTGTAGCCATGCGTGTTTTTCCCTACTCGTCGGACTTGTACTTCTCGAACATTGTGTACCCCATGCTAATCCCATGCTAATCATTATGGCGGCTGCCATCCCATAATCTCAAAGCGGAGGTATCGATGCTGGCTGCGCCTTATCCCGTGAATCTGCTAGTCCGGTAAACGCAGTTTACCATATATCGTCCTAGCTTGCACTTGCAGGAGACGTAAAAATTCAAATAAATCAACTGGATCAAACTTTACAAAATATCTTGTTTACACCAGAGCTCAATGTTAACTTGTTTAGGGTAAGCCAGGCTTTGCGATCAAGTTTTTGAAAAACATTTGAAGATAACTGTTATTGTCGCTAAATGTTCTCATTGTTCGTGTAGTGTTTATAGGAATGGTATTTTCTATCTCTGTCTCGATGGATAAAGTAGTTTTGTTTCCCCAACGATCCATCACAAACTTGCTACAAGTAACTCACCGTGAAAGCAGACGATTGTTGTAAAACATTAGTCCCTGTCAGGGCGCTTCAACCAAAGTAAATCCGTGCTTTGTTTTTAATGAAAATGTCATTTCTTGGATTTAAAATAGAATGTGATCCGTAACATTACTAAATTTTACGACAATTATTAACAATTTATTTTCAGCTATTTACATTTAATTCAGGTACCGCATTTAATATTTTGAGATAACTGTGCCAGTTGCTTCTATTGCTACAGTTTATTGTTGGAATATTAGCGGTGATTAAGATAATATACTATTCATTTCTTTTTTACGTTCGGGCAGAAAGATGATGCTCTACTAAAGTGTGCACGGCCTATCTTGAACGAACACAGAACGAACACAGATAATCGATTGTACGTTTTTGGCAGCAGAGTGCCTTGTTGATATCCACGATGGTTACAAAAACAATGGCGGCCGTCGAGTAAAGCCCAGGAAGACGTAGCCACTCGTAAAATACTTTCAGGACTCAAGATACGCCGCGCACACAATAAAGCCATAACCAGACATACGACAATTTCATGCGAAGCTATGCGTCACTACGTACCTACCAGGTCAACATTTCTGCAATTTTGCCGTTAGTGTTGCGTTTAAGGATCCATTTTCACATCTTTGGTACATCATCATGCATCGCCGTGCAGCCGCGATCAGCCAGTCTGGTTAGGGCTTTAGTTTGGCTAGCTGATCGTTCTGTCACCATGGTAAGCAAACTACAGTCGAGCGTGGCTGAGAAGCCGCGTAATGCTTTTACACAACGAGCAAAAATTCTGAAAAGTTACTGTTTGTTGAGAAATTTGCTAGATCTACTAAATGGAGTTCTGTAATGCTTGCATTACATGGTGGAAACCAGGAAGACAGTCTATTTGAACGTAAAAACAATATGGAGAGCTGACGGTAACAATTTTATCGATAAAATACCGCGTACCCCTTTCAACATCCTTAAATAGACGTAACTCGCTGATTTTTGCCGTTTAGTTGCTTCTACTTGGTTATTTTCTGGTAGAATATTATGATGGTATATTCTCTGTATTTGAACAGGACGGGTTGAAAGCGTCTCACACCAGTGTAAACTTAAAGGCACGGCAACGAACACTCGAAAACAAAATAAGAAGCTAAGAAAATGTACAATATGCTGACCTTTTTAAAAATGAGCCCAAATAAATTTCTTAAAATTGTTAACGGATTTTGCAGTGACGATGGAGGTGGAAAGCTTTTAACATGGCTCGAGTCCTTCCTTCGGGATAGGACTCAGCGTGTTTCAATCAATGGCTCGGTCTCTACCTCTTCTTTAATCCGAAGCGGAGTTCCTCAAGGTTCAGTACTGGGCCCGCTGCTTTTCGTTGTTTTTGTCAACGATTTACAGTGCCGCGAGGGCGTCACTTTCCAATACAAATTTGCTGACGATCTAAAGGTGGGTGCCCCCATTAATGACCTTACACCGTCATCTTCTACCACGTTCGATCTTAATTATATCTTCAATTGGAGCAGAGACTGGCAGTTGCCGCTTGCTGTCCCGAAATGTCTGGCCTTCCACGTCGGAAAAAATAACCCGTCTCATAGTTTTTTTTTGGGTAATCGCCAAATTCCAGACGTTTATTCTGTCAACGATCTTGGTGTTTGCCTTAATGCGGACCTAAAGAGTACAAAACACTGTGACCAGATTGTTGCCGGGGCTTTCAGACGGTTGGCCATTGTAAATCGATGTTTTACGTCTGGTAAAATGAATCTTAAAGTTTGGGCTTTTAAAGTGTTCGTTCGTCCATTGCTTGAATCTGCAAGCCAGGTGTGGTCGCCATCTCTCTTAAGGGACATCGATAAGATCGAGCGTGTCCAGCGACGTTTTACAAAGGGCATCATCAGTTTAAGAAACTTAACATATACGGAAAGACTTGTGATGACAAACCTTGAGTCGCTGGAGCTGCGAAGACTTCGTGCGGATCTTTATCTCACTTTTAAGATTGTCAGGGGCTTCATGGAGATTGATCTACCGTTGTTTGATTTAGCACCAAGTGTCAACACACGTGGCCACCCCTTTAAATTGGCCGTACAAGCTTCGCACCGCGATTGTAGAAGGAACTTCTTTTCCTTGAGAGTAGTTCCTGTCTGGAACTCCCTCCCCGAAGCTGTAGTCACTGCTCGCAGTCCAAAACATTTTCGGTCAGTCATGTCAAAGCATTGCTTGAAACCATTCTTGAAACGTCCTGAATTTTTTTGGTGATTTCGTATTTAGATCTGTTCTTTTTGCTTTTGTAGCTTAGCTTTCCTGTGGCGCTTAGTCAAGGCTGGCTGTTAGTGATCCTCGGATCCTTGCCAGACCTGCTGCTCCTGCGGCAAAAATATTATTATTATTATATTATTATTATTATTTCCCCAGCAAGTGAATTCCACATCTCACGGCCAAAAAATGATATTGGCAATCCAGTTTGACAAGGTTGGATTTAAAACAATGATCACGAGTACAAAGAGCTTGGCTAAAATAAATATAAAAAAAACTGGATTTCGACTGCGAGAAAACCACGAATAATCTTAAAGGCCGGTTGCCACCAAATTAGCATTGCAGCATGTAGGCCTATCGAGTTCTCTCTCGCTGGAAGAAAAGGAATGCACAAAGCAAAACTTTTAAACGCAACAAACAAGCCACGTGACTCCTTAATTATTAAGAAAAAATTTGGTACGCCCTCGTGCACTTGGATACAAGCTAAAAGGATTAACGATATTAGTGTCACTAGACGGCACCAGGAGATTTTCTTTATATTTTTTCGTGGCGCCATCTAGTGTCATCAGCATCGTTAATCTTTATACTTTTTTTTCCAGGTGCACGAGGGCGTACCATATATTTAATCATTATTAAGGAGTCACGTGGCTTGTATCTTGTGTTTAAAAGTTTTGCTTTGTGCATTCCTTTGCTTTCTACGAGAGAGAACTCGATAGGCCTAAATACTGCAATACTAATGTGGTGGCAACCGGTCTAATACCAACATTGTAGGTCTGTCTTTATGCGTCAGCATTCGAGGAAATCGAGTACCATCACTTTTAAATGCAGCAATTATGGAAGTTTTACATACCAGGCAACATTTTAATAAATCGTCGTTGTACAGACTCATCTTTCAAGAGGCATGGAGACCAGACAGGGCTCGCATGCTCCAGCAGTGATCTTTCATGTTCCAACTGAATCTTAGTTGAACATCACCCTAGGAACTTTATACAATTACTAACCGGCGATTTGCAGTAGATTGCCAAAAGTGAGTTGTAGACATTTAAGATCAGTATAGCAGTAGCAAACCATAACCCACAATCTTTTGCAGAGTTAACATTCAGGTATAGGAAAATTGATATGTTGTACATAAAGTATGGATAGATTTCCAATAGGAAAGGCATTAATTAAGGGCTCGGCGACTGCCAACCAATTAACAAGATAGAAACGTAACCAGCCAATAACATTTACTGCATGGTTTTCCTGGATGTCATTTACAGCCACATGTAACTAAATCGTCGGCAAATTAAATCTTTAAATTACAACTTTGCAGTGTTTTCCCCCTATCATTCCCAAAACATTTTGGATGCCATCTTTTACATTTTTGGCACTTCTATTATCACGTTTATGTATTGAAAGCTGCTTTGGAACTGCATGTTTGGTTACAACAATTGCATATTTCTCTAACTTATTGTTCTCAGCCAGTTACGGCGGTTCATATTTTTTTCGTCATTACGTCGGTCATTGTTCAACAGAGGGGTGGGGGGGGGGGGGAGGAACGCGGGGGATTGTGGGTCATGGGTTTGGAAAAGTGATCCATTTCCATCTCTGGTAAGCCAGTGTCTCTGCGAACAAACACGGCCTACTCAACCTCAACAATCATAATCTTCCACATACCGGGAGTGTATACAATTGGCTTGGAGGCTGTTAACCAATTTATAACCAACGTTCAGAAAACCAAAGGCGGAACAGATGTTACAGAATTGTGAAGCTGAGTGAGATTGAAGTGAGCGACGCAATATGCTCTCAACAACACGGAAGCTTCGTTGTAACAATGTAGAAAAACAACGAAACCATCACGGAAAACGACAGGTACCATCTGTCATGGTGAATACAGGTAAGCCCTTTTGTAGAGCTCATTACTTTGCATAGATACTAGATGAATTCTCGCTACTAACCACAGTTTTGGTGACGTGTTATGAACGTGCTATGAACTGTGTTTAACACTATTTACTTGTTAGACGTTAAACAGTAACAAAGGGCTGGTTCCTTATGTCCTTGATATTTACCACCTATGAGATTTGGTATTCGTTTGATTTGAAGTCGACAACTCACTGTGACGTGGCAATCAAATCAGATAAACAAGGGTATTCTGTTATTATAGGAGCCGTTTTTCGTCATGTTACATTACGATTTTTATTTGGGCTTTTAAAATACTTGTTCACGCTATCCTACCCTCGAATATGCCAGTTTTGTTTGGTCACCATACCTTGTCGGGGACACTGTAAAAATTGAGTCTGTTCAGGCAGATTTTTTACGAAGACTACACAGTTTAAGTAACATTTCTTATGCTGACTACTTCAAGCATATCAAGTAAGAAAGTTTGGAACGCCGTTATTTGGAGTTCTGCTTAGCATTGCTTAACCCTATTCGCTTATTCGTGATCTTGGTAACGTTGATGGAAAAAATGCTTTTTTAAAATTTTTTAGCATCGAGTGGAGTATCGTACTTAGAGGTCACTTATTGAAGTTGGTTGCTTCTCTTTGTGATATGGATTGCTGTAGATTTATCCCTGCTTTGCGCGGAATGGATGCGTGGAATTCTCTGTCTTGAGAGTGTGGTGTCAGTGCCACCTCTTCACTTTAAAAAAAAAAAAAGGTTAAGATCTATGATCTGCCACACTTCTTAAAGAGATGCGGGTTTTAAATTCTGCATATTTGTTGTTTTGTGTCTTTTGATTATTCTTAGCCAGCGGGCTTTTGGCCTTTGATGCACAAAGGCGTATTTCTTTATTTCCGGTGGAAATACCGTATGTAAGTGCGTGGATTCTGGGTCAGGAGAAGCGCTGATGTAGTAAACAAAGCGAACAAAAATCAGCGTTTGTTAGAAATACGCAGATGGCATGCACGCCTTCCGCCACAAACATATGAGATACCAAACCGTCCCACTGTTGCAAACGGTGCATTAAACAACTTTAGTTTGTATGTTTTAAGCTAGTGTTTCGTTAAAGTATAGCTTGATGACTAGGGTGTTAGTCCATACTAAACGTAAGGTTGAGAGTTCGAATCCCATCCCAGTGAGAAAATGGGTGCGAAAACGGCAAGTGTAACTAATGTGGTAATGATATACATTTCCTTCGCCTATGATAACTTTTTTTTTTAAGGATATTTTTTTTTTATATTGCTCAACGAAGAAAAAAAAAGAAAAACCTCCATTGCAATATTTCAATACAAGGAAAGTTTAGCTAAGGATGTAGTACGTCTCCTTCGTATTTGGTCTATGGGGTATAGGGATATTTGAAATTACGTTCGCAATAAATAAAAATTTGGATAAAGGTAAATTGGAAGAAAATTGGAAATTGGAAGAAATCAGCGAAAATTATACACTAGAAAAAAACTGCTTGGGCCTTCTAAAAACCTTAACCTTACTATAGCTGACATCTTTTATTGTTGGCGCGGAGCTCCGCTATGATTACACTCCAATGGAAATTCAGACCGTGCATAACGCAAACACCACAACGACTAGCCAAACCACAATTCGCATGTAGCAGCACGCCTGTCTGGACAAGGTTTGTCAAAAGAAAGAATCCGTAGTCGGACATGGGGTTGAGGAAATATCAGGGTAACAAAATGGGTCAATATCCAAGAGCCTAGAGTCAAACAACAACGAGGTCATAGTTTGTTCATGCAAAGTTTATTTTGGCAGGTCAAAGTTTCTGTTTTTCTGATTAGTTTTCCTGTTCGAACTATGACGTCATTAGCAGTTTTCAGTTCAGTTGATGATAGAGAGGCGGCCTCACTGACAGACATGTGTCTGTTAACTGTCAGGAACTAAAAGCAGGTTTTGTAAGGCCGCGCCGATCTAGATAATCGATCCTGATCTTCACCGATATTAGCGACATCGTTAGAAAAATCGGAATCGGTAGATAAAATCCAGTATACAGTAAAACCTCGATTATCCGGTCCCTAATCAACCGGACACCTCAATCAACCGGACGCATCGGTCAAAACGAAAAAAAAATTCTAAAAATAACTCAATAACTCCATGTAGATCGATAATAAAGCAAATAGAAGATAGTTTTACTTCTCGTCGGCCAATTTTGACGTTTGAATACACCATTTTGAAGATTTTTCACAAGCTTTCCAATGATCCAAACCACAAGCAGCTGTCTCTTATTGTTTAGAAATCACAAGGCACAATGTTAATTTTTACTGGGGTTTTGTGTTTAAAAAATGATTTTAGCATATGCAATATTATTTTAAACCAGTATTTAAAAAAATAATTGTTTGCATTTAGGCCTATGCTTTACGTTTGCAATGCTTTCAAAAGTCATTTTTTTTAAAAATAAAGACATGCGTCAGTATTAGCATGGCCGGCAGGAGTTCGTTTACACACACACGAGAATTTTCAAAAACTGGACCGGAGGCGGAGGAGCGGCTAACAATTTGAAAATGTTACATGTAACAAGATCGGGTAAGAGATCACTCGAACAAGATGTAACGATGCTTTGGCACAGGGGAAGTAACATTGTCGTCGTATCTTGTTCATTCTTGAAATAACTGTTAACTCGTTGTTGAGAACCAAAGTGAAACGGTCCTGATTTTCTCTTAAATCTTCAAGATTTAAACCGTAGGATGCAATATCTTTAATTTTGAGGCCTTAGCGGCCGACACGACTGAATGACTTATTTAGTTCTTCAATGCGGGCTTCGGGAAGCCAGTTGATTTGTTTCTGCGATTGTTTACAACGATATTGCATCTGCCTGCAACAATACAAAAGCAACTGCTCATCAAAATGACACATGCTAAATCAAGACACACGCTAGTTCGTTGCCATAAAATAATAGACATCGGACGAAGTTTGGCCGGAACACGAAGCTCATTATGCATTTCAAATGCTCAATTTTTTTGCAAACAAAATTGGGTGGACAGTGTAAATACTGTACAAATGATAGACCAGACCGTAGCAATTACAATAAAAAAGAAGAGAAAAAAAGCCAACAAATTAACTGAACAAAAAACAGCTTCGCCGTTTAGAAAAAATGATTAGAGCTCGTATCCCCATACTCACAGCTGTCAAGGAACACGAATAAAGACTGATTGGAGTTCACTCGAACGCAACGAACTATAATTTGAACTCCAATTCCAGGTAACAAGGATTGTAACATGCCCGCCTCCACACAAAATACACATATAGCCACTCACAAGAATCAGACTTAAAATGTAAAAAGCAGACAAATTAAAAAAAAAGCCTGTATAATACACAAATTAAGTGCATGCACACACACAAACATTAAACATTTCAAATACAAATAGTGTTCACTTTCTGATATAACCATTGAGTAAAACGAATCCTTGTTACCTGGAATTGGAGTTCAAATTATAGTTCGTTTCGTTCGAGTGAACTCTAATCCGTTTTTATTCGCGTTCCTTGACAGCTATGAGTATGGGGATGCGAGCTCTAAGCATTTTTTCTAAACGGCGAAGCCGTTTTTTGTTCAGTTAATTACAGTTTTTGTTAATTGGGAATTGAGATCGGTTATCGGGATTTGGTGTCGGCCACTTTTGTTTAATGATCGGCTCGGGTAGAAAAATTAAAAGTTACAGGGTGAGTGTCCACCATTCATAGAGAGACAGATGCATCAATAATGTATTCAGCTACTCTAGCTGCTATTCTAGCTATTCTAGCTACTTTGGTGTTCTTTTCTTGGTTAACGATATCACTACTTTGAAAGGCCCATCCTTTTTGAAAACTTGACGGCTTCCTTATACCGGTTTTGGGTGGATTACGACTACGCAACATGCTCATTTCACGGAATGTTTGAGCATTCTAAATATAAAAAAAAAAGGTTTGGAAGAGGGAATTGGGAAACCCAACCAAACACCAAAAGAAAGTGGAGCCCGCTCCATTACGTCGGCTGTGCAAGTGACGACGGCCCCTAGTTATTATTATTACGTAAATAATTTTTATTAGAAAATATTAGAAAATATAGCGCTGCTTTAGCTTTCGCTTCAGTGGGGAACGAAATTAAACCATCTCCAGTCGTTTTCCTTGTTGCTTGTTGTTCACACATGTTTTAATTAATATCGAGCATTACCATCCTTCAGGCAATAAAAAAAATTATTATTATTATTAAATTATTATTATTATTAAATATCACCTGAACGGCACACCAGGAAAAAAAATTTTTCACGCGACAATAACTTTACCACACACATATTAAAAGCTCGTCCGTTAGGACTTTCCACCACTCCCTTACTCTCCCTCGGGTCCATATTTACGCTCGTCCAAAACTTTAAATATGGGATCATTATTTAGGGTGCGTATCATCTCACACACACACACACACTGTCACCACAGTGGATTTAAACAAAGGAAACAGGAACAAAGCAGTGGCATGAGTTAATGCATTTCTTATCGGCAAAAACCAGGCTGTGTACGAAAAGAGGCTGACTGTTTTAGTCGAGAAATGTGCTGAGGAGTAGATTTTTTTTTTACACCCAATGTGTATTGTAGCAGAGATCGAAACTGTTCTGTACAGCTCAGTTCGTGTTGATCCTTACGTATGCTTTAGGCTGCTTGTTTTTAAATTATATTAAAGTAGATGGTGCAGAATTGGTCACACAACTTTGTGTAAAAGAAGCAAAGGTAGGCATCATGTAGTGTTGTCTTGCCTACCTGCCTGTTGACAGCGTGAAGGAGAGGATAGAATGGCTAAAAACTGTTTGCTGAACAGCTCCTCGAGTTGCTGCTCTACTTTGATGCCGTTTATGATTTGTCCCTCAGTTGGAGTACTTTCGCACAATTCTACCTCAAGTTTCCTTGAAAGCATAGGAGTTGATTTGTGTTTGGGTCAATAAGCAACTTGGCTAACCCGGAAGTTTAAGAGCGCGGCATCAAAGGACGTACCGCCACGCCAGTCGGCACGCGCAGCCGCGTGATCGGAAATTTACACCCAACACACTAGGTTTAATCCCTCTAAACCATCTTTCAACATGGCGGAGTAAGCAGACGACGCCTAGTATAACGCGGTACTAAACTGGTATATAACGGTACTAAATTGGATTTAGTATTTTTTTCAATTTTTCTGCTGCTACGACATTTTAACTTGGTTTAACTTACTGTTGTCTCAAGAAGATGACTCATTCTACACCGGTTTTGTGGCAAACATCATGCATTCGTAACCACCCCGTCTCGTGTGTTACAAAAATACGATATTTACTTCCCCTACAATCGGCGTTAAGGTTTCGTTCGACTGTCACACTTTGTTACAAAACACAATGGCATCTACGTCTGGCATTATAACAATCTCTTATCTTACCTACGTTTGATACATCACAAACAACGTAGTACCAGGGCGTATTTCACAGAAAATTCCACCGCCTACGGTGGAATTCCATTCGTCAACGAGCGGATCAACCGCGAATACATCATGGCGGCTTGGTCAGGCGGAAGTAGCAGACGCGCTTTGTATTGTGGGATGCATTCGCGAGTCACGCTTGCCATCGAATACTACGCACTTCGGCTATGCATTTGAGCTGGGAGGTGCTTATCCAGCCAAACACAACTAGGCTCCTATGTTCAAAGCAATGCCTTCACTGCCTTCAAAAAACCATCAAGCCAAACTCGTTCGTCTGCAGTGGAAACAGTTTGGCACGTGTAATACGCAGGACACCGTAAGAAACCTTAACAGAGCGTTCTAAAAGTGTCTGTTGAGTCAACGTGACTTCTCCTTTCGACGGAACTGATCGATTTCATCACTGAGTTCCTGAAATAAACAGAACATTATGTTGGTAGTACGATAAATAAATTTTGTTTAACGTACACATTTTTTGTTGTGGCTTTGGTTTGGAGAAATTCCAACAGTACCCTTACTTTCACCACATATACTTATTTTTGTCCGAATGGTTTGTTATTTAAACCAAATGTTTGTGTACCACAACAAAATGAATTGTTTTTGATGGTGTCGAACTTCAGAATTATGTTGTGGTAACCAAACATTTGGTGTAAAACCAAGAACGGTGTAATTTTGGCCTATTTATCTATTTACAGCAACTTAAGTTTAATACTTTAGATCTTTACCAAACAATCAATTGTCATTAATTTAACTTAAAACTATGAGTATTGTTTTGCATCATTACATCCTCCCTGGTAACTTACCGACTGACTTTCCCTTGTGTGAATCAGTCCGGTAACCTGGACAAGGGGAAACAAATTCAAATTCGTGTTTCCAAAAGCACGATTATAAATAGTTGACAAAATTTTTTTATTGTAAGAGTTATCCCAGCATGAACTTCACTGGCTTGAAGAGACAGTTTCAGCCTCTTGCGTAAACAGTTTTAACAGACTGTTAAATTTGTCAAACTTATCCGAGTTTTTGAAACCACGGCCAAAGTATTGCACAACAAGCTAAGTTTTTATTGTAGGGTTGGAGTTATTACATTTAGTTTTGATCAAATAGGATCAGTTCACATTTACCTGACCCCCCCCCCCGCCCTCCCTTTTTTTTTAGCTTATCAAAGGCGGTCCTTATGTAAGCTTCAGCACGAACTTCCATGTTAAACGTCAAACTTTGAGCTCGTACAGTTTCGGCCAGAATTGACATATACCAACGAAATTTGGTATTTGGGGTAGTGTCGCAACTATTTCACTGCATTACAAATTTTAATGACAACAATCAAACCGATCGGCGTCCACAGCATGGCCATTTCTTGTTGTTGTTGTTGTTGTTGTTGTTGTTTTTGTTGTTGTTGTTCTTGTTGTTGTTGGGACTCTTTGCCTTCACCTGGAGACCGAACCACTGAACCGATTTTCAAGTTCTATAGCTTAAAACTTAGGAATGGACAAGGCCTAGGGCCTTTCGCAGGCTATTTTAATGTAACTACAATATTCTTGACACGGAAAGCCAAATGGGCTAAAACATTTGCTCTTACCTAGAGACCAAACCAATGAACCGATTTTCAATTTGTATAGCTTAAAATGTAGGTATTAACATCGACCAGGGCCTTTTGAATTCGATTTTGATGTGAATGCAGTATTCTAGTCGACAGAGAAATTATTATTGCAGGGCACTGGGCAGAAATCATTAATGTACACTTTGCCTTCACTTGGAGGTCGAACCACTGAACCGATTTTAGAGTTCTATAGCTTAAAACGTAGGTATGGACAAGGCCTAGGATCTTTCGCATGTTATTTTAATGTAACTACAATATTCTTGACACGGAAAGCCAAATGGGCAAATAAACCGATTTTCAATTTGTATAGCTTAAAATGTAGGTATTAACACCGACCAGGGCCTTTTGAACCCAATTTTGATGTGACTGCAGTATTCTCGTCGGCAGAGCAATTATTATAGTAGAGCACTGGGCAAAAATCATTAATGTTGCTGTTGGGACTCTTTGCTCTCACCTGGAGATCGAACCACTGAAGCGATTTTCAAGTTCTATAGCTGAAACGTACGTACGGATACGGCCTAGGGTCTTACGCATGCTATTTTAATGTAACTACAATATTTTTTACACGGAAAGCCAAATGAGCTAGAAATTTTGCTATTACCTAGAGATCGAACCAATGAACCAAATTTTCAATTTGTATAGCTTAAAATATAGGTATTAACACCGACCAGAGACTTTTGAACACGATTTTGATGCGACTGCAGAATTCTCGTCAGCAAAGCAGTTATTATTGTAGAGCATGGGCAGAAATAATTAAGTGGAGTAACAAATTTTTGCAGAAATTTTGCAGAAAACATAAATTTGGTGCACAAGTCTTTCTTAACAGTAAAAATCGAACCAGTCATGGACCCCAATGAAATACCCCAAGTGCCTTCAGTTCCCCCCACTCCCGCCCCAACCCCTTCCCCGTCTCCCCGGTGATGCCTCCCAGGGGTTTGGGCAACAAATTCTTATAGATCAAGCTAAAAACATGTAATTGGATGCAAAAGTCATTCTTAGCAGCATAAAACGAATCAGCCATGGAAAAGACTCTCTTATAACATTTATTTTAAGGTGATTACAGTGTTCTTTTCTGTGTTATTCTTGCTGAAACAAGAAAAAAAAAGGGGATATTGGTATTAAAAAACGCTTAAGCGTATAAAATACGGATGTAAGCCTTAAAAAACTTAAAGCCCTAAAGGAACAGATATTAGAAAAAGACATGTAAGCCATCAGCGTCGCACTAATACGTGTAAAAGAATCTCCAGCGACCCAAAAAACAAGCTGGAGATTCTTTTACACGTATTAGTGCGATGCTGATGGCTTACA
>JAHWFP010250768.1:37259-50619 GCA_023313725.1 Lithobius niger
AAAGGAACAGATATTAGAAAAAGACATGTAAGCCATCAGCGTCGCACTAATACGTGTAAAAGAATCTCCAGCGACCCAAAAAACAAGCTGGAGATTCTTTTACACGTATTAGTGCGATGCTGATGGCTTACATGTCTTTTTCTAATATCTGTTCCTTTAGAGCTTTAAGTTTTTTTAAGGCTTACATCCGTATTTTATACGCTTAAGCGTTTTTTAATACTAATATTTAAACTGTCCTGCCAAGTTTTCATTATTATTATTATAGGCCTACGCATATTTTTTTTTAAATTGCAAGTATCTTTCGTTTTATTTGTCACTTCAGTTTTTGACTTTAACTACACCTGTTTCATGCATTTCATTGTTTTCCTTACGACTTTCAGGCAGGATATCAGTGACCTTCCAGGTTCCTTTCCTGACCTGCGCGCATCTGCACCAAATATTCTATTACTATTACTATTACTATTACTATTTCGTTAAGTTTCAATAGTAATAGAATATGTATATTAGAAATTAGTAACTGTTCTATAAGGAACAACGTCGGCTAACAACTGTGAGTTAAATGTAGTGATAGTGTCAAAGTAATGTTACGTATAATTGATATGTGATATGTAACTGACATGTAGTTGGGTTGTGTGATAAGGTAAGCTACTTAGTACACACTTTAACAGAGGCGTAACTTCAAAATTGGGGCCCGGAGGCGGCTGTGCAGTGGAGCCCCCCCCCCCCCCCCTCCCTAGAAAAAAATCAGTTATTGCCACACAAAGTGAGAGCCCACTGGAGGACCACTTTTATTAAAAATAGAAATGCAGTTTTGCCACACAAGGCATGAGCCCAGTACAGATCGCCCTTCCCCCTCTCCTTAACAAAAAAAAAAAAATGTTGTTTTTACAGCCACCCCTTTCGCACAAAAATGTCGTTTTGGCCGTACAGGCGAGAGGCCAGTGGAGGCCCTTCATAAAAATAATTGCAGTTTTTGCCACATAACGAAGGGCCCTGAAAGCCCCCCTCCCTTCCCCTTCATAAAAAAATTAAAACAAATAGGTTTTTGCAAAACAAGACGCAACTTTTTTTCATGAAACTGTTTCAGTAACTAACTTTCTCATATTTTGTGGTTACAACAAAGTTTTAATTGGGGCCAGTGAGGGGGCCCCCAAGGTCGGTGGGCCCGGAGGCGGCTGCCTCCTCTGCCTCATTGTAGTTACGCCACTGCACTTTAAAGTTGAAACGGGTTAGAGCGCGTTTACGCAACGACTCGCCTTAGCATTTTCGCAGCTAGAAGCTAGAAATTATCTGCAATTCCAACATGGCAGAGGTTTTAGCTCTGCCGGCTCGAAACGAAAACATTCAATAATGTGAGTTCAGAACCTACTTGGAAATTGTTTCGTCAGGAAGAATTCTTCATCTTATCGTCACGGATTATTGCAATTGCTCAAACGATGTCGGATTTAGCTAATCCAGGAAGCGTTGTTACCATGGCAACGACAACCTTTGCCATCGCGATTAAATTTTAGCTGCGAGAATGCAAAGGCGAGTCGTTGGATAAGTAGTCCTGGTACAAAAAAAAATAATAATTTTTGGTTTGCTAACGATTTATTTTCGACGTCAGAAGTATAATTAGGTATAAGCAAAATTGTTGCCACTAATAAATGTTTATTGCTGCGTCTACTTAAAAGATTTTGTTACAGGAATACAAAAATTTAGTTAACCAACGATTAATGTTGCGTGGAACAAGATATCGTTTCAGAATACAAAACATTTTTTTGAGTGACGTGGAGTTGGTCGAAGTTAACCATCTCGTGGGCAGAATAAGCAGATAGGCGTTGAAGGTTACGTCACTTCCGTTCTTTTGGAACTCTGTGTTGAGTTTGCTCAGTTCTGATTGTAGTTTTGGAAGGTACTGATGGCTTACAGTAGGAACAAATAGCAGGCGTGATGAGCCAAATTGTCTCCACAAGGACGCGTTTCGACGAGTTTGGATTGATAGTTTTTGGAAAGCAGTCTACATTAATAAAAACGAGTTTTAGAACAGCCTGTGTTGTACAACGGACACAACGGCAGGCCGAGCCACCAGCCTGCAAAAACAATGCGAAATGATTTGATTTGATTTATTTACGAGAGCCTAAAGGTCTACAAACCAACAACAACAATCTTACAACAATCTGTTCTAATAATAAGGGTATGCGGTGATTGTAAACGGAATGATTATTGGCAATAAACTGGAAACAGTTACTTTGAATAGATAACACAATGCTTCAGGCATGTGAAACTTAATATTAAACCGCTAGCTAAAGGTTCTGTCATTGTGGACGATTAAACTTAAAACATTAGTGAAACTCGGTTAAATATTGAAAATAATATTTACTTTTGCCTCTACCAGAAAAAAAAAAATGACAAAACCGGCAGGCTAAAGTTTGAACTTTTTTTTTTCTGGTGGAAAAATATTCATTTGTTATTGCATGGAGTCCGGGTCAGGGGAGGCCCTGATTGAATGAGCGAAGCGAGCGAAAATCAGCGATTGTTAGCCGGTGTGTGCAAAAGCACGTAGATGGGATACATGCCTTCTGCAACAAACACATGAGAGAGCAAACTGACCCAACGTTGCAAACGGGGTATTACACAGGCTTTAGCTAATAACTAATTACAAACAAGAACGTCAGGTGTGCCGTAAAAGAGGGGAGATATGATTGAATTTTCAATTGTTAAAATGTACACGGATAAAAATTGATAATTTTCAATTGAAATAATCAAATGTACAATTGAGAAAATTGAATCTGTTTTAGTGCTGTTATGCTTTACGTTTTAAATATATATGATTCGTAAAGCACAACAGCACTTAAACAGATGCAATTTTCTCAATTGTATATTTGATTATTTCAATTGAAAATTATCAATTTTTATTCGTGTACATTTTAACAAGTGAAAATTCAATCATATAACCCCTTTTTTTTACGGCACACCTGACGTTTTTGTCTGTAATCCGTGTACCTTTTTTACGGCTATGGCGTCGCGCAACACAGGTTTATGCATGCTGTCGATTGTTGCTGGCCACTTTGATACAATTCAAGTCAGCTTTGAAAGCCTGCATCTGCGAAACAAATACGCAGTTCTATCATTTTTAGCTGCCAATTTTGAGGCCCGGCCTCGTAATTAACAAGGCAGCTTAGTTTGGTTTAAAAATATGTGCGTTTAGCTGAAACACTAATTCTTTCACACATATACAGTATATTTATTGAGAGCCGTGGCCCGGAGCCGTACGCCCTGCTTAGTATACAAAACACTAAATGCAAAATACCAAAAACAGAATACCAAGAATACAGAGAATACAGATACCACACACTAATAACCGCCACACTACGATCTCATCTCCCCTCCCGCCCACCTTCTCTCTTCTATCAAGGGAAAGTTCCGGTGGGCAACACACACAGAACACATCACGGTGAGCCTCACAACTCTCACCAAGGTGCTCTACATAACTACCGCCCATGCTCTTTGCTGCGCACAAGTCACTCCTCATCCGCCTTCTCTCTCCCATTTAGGAAAAGTTCCAGTGGGCTTGGCACGGCGCATCTTCACCTTGCTTCCACTTCTCTGCTCATGCTTCGCCCACACTCCGGGCTGGAAGAGACAGCCCGAGAGAACAGGATACTAACACTGAACTACACACCCACCCCTGCCACACGACAAAATTTCGCAACAAGCTTCAGCCTTACATGTGATTGGCGATCATTCTTCGAAGACAGCAGATCTGCATTGGTGAACCCTTTCAGCATCCAAGGGGCTAACAATATCCGCGCTGTCGCATATCTCCCGCAGTGCCAAAGGACATGCTCCGGAGTCTCGTCTATACCGCACCGCGGCCATGCCGGCTTACTCGCCTACCCGAACCGGAACATGTGCGAACGCAGAAGCGTATGGCCCACCCGAAGCCTGCCCACTACCCTGGCTTCTGCAAACGTCAATTTGTCAATGCACGATTTGACCCCACATTCCGGATGGAGCTTGTAAAAGTTACGTGCCTCTCCCGCTCCTTCCCAATCCCGCTGCCACAACATTGTGGCCCAAATTCGCACTAGAGGCCTACGCATTCGCGCTGACAGAACAGACTGGCATTCTTCCACCAACGCCTCTCGCACAAGGCCATCCGCCTGCTCATTCCCTGTATTGCCTTAACCCACCTGAACCCCACACAGCTATGCCTCGAAATGGCCCAGAACTTCCAAAGAATGGTGTAAACCAAAGGATCCTGCACCTTGAGCTCCTCACATGCCCTCTGTTGAAGCCTGAAGCCTGCCAGAGGATCTGTGTTGAGAGTGAGGGACGGCAACTGTAATTCGCCGGCGACATCAAGCGCCACAGATATAGCAAGTAGCTCACAGAGCATACTTTACGTCACTGCTTCCACTCGCCGTCGCACCACCACCTTCAACGATGGGACAACTACTGCCAGGCCCCCAACCTGTGTACTGGCATCGTATGAGGCATCGCAAAATACCTCACAGTCCGAAGCAGCAGGACGAAAGACACATTGCAGCCCCGGGCACCAGCTCCATGGACTGAGAGTCCTTGCACTGGCAACTGGCAGCCCATCTCCTGCGACTTGCTGTAGCCACGTTACACCCGCACCCGCTTCCCCTATGATACTTCTTGCTTTCTCATTTAGCCGCCCATAATCTTCCAAAATCCTCCCTACCGGGTCGCGCGGACCACGACTGAGGTTGCGTAAACAGAGTGCAACAAGCAGCTTCCGGGCCCTGTACTCAACAGGCATTTCTCCACATTCCGCCCAAAGCGCTTTGACTGGA
This sequence comes from Lithobius niger, assembly GCA_023313725.1. NCBI lineage: Eukaryota > Metazoa > Arthropoda > Chilopoda > Lithobiomorpha > Lithobiidae > Lithobius > Lithobius niger. The sequence continues at coordinate 42,062 of JAHWFP010250768.1, forward strand.
GTGGAAGCAATGCACCCTGTCACCACCCATAAACATCCATTGACCACCACCTGTAAAACCCCTAGATGCCTACGAGACGTCGACAGGAATGGCAGGTGGTAGTGGTAACAGGCGAAAAGCCCCCCAGAAAATATCCCCCCGTGCGATTTTTCCCCCAGAAAATATCCCCCCAGACAATATCCCTCCAATACCAATTTCCCCCTGGAATATATCCCCCCATAAAAAAAAAGAGAACAAACACAAAACAAAAACCAAACCTTAAGGTTAGGTGATGGACCGATGATCATCCTTCCTATAAGGCCTCTGCTAATCATGACTGCCGGAAATTCACTGCCTTAAATTCACGTTTTTAATATCAATATACATCCAAATCAACTCCCCCCCCCCCCCCCCATAAAGAAAGGAAAGCTGAAGTTGGAAACAAAAGTAGCCAATGTACAAAAAAAAATTGTTTTCCCTTCCCCCGTTCCGGTCACCACCACACATAATTGAAAATTAATTATTACATACCTTTTCATCCTAGAAAGAGATGTTATGGGCTACACCCCGGAGATAGTCCATGGTTGTTCTGGTGCCGTATCCACTCACTATTGTGAGTATTCTGGCATTCGAATCGGCATACTTCTTCCGCTGAGGCTGCAGTGCATGACCAGCCAGCATTTGAATGCAGTGTACTCGCTGATAAGCCTCTTCTTTTTGAATACGCTCCAAAAACTTCCAAAAATTTGGATGGTAACAGCCTACTCCCGACTGAAAACTGCGATGCCACCCTTCAATAGAGTTATTTGGACGAGGAAGCTCTGATTGTGTGCGCAAGTGCATGTTCCAGAACTGGATGCTGTAAGTGGGCTGTCGACGACCTCGACGCATGTGGCGGCCAATGTAAGTAGCCTCAAAATAATCTAGAATAGGGGCTGCGCTTTCTGGTGATGCATCTTGCAACTGTTCAAAACCATCAACAACACTGTCACAAGGCAGAAAGGCAAGGGCAGGAACCAAACGCAACTGAAGGGTGAGATGATCATCATCCCTATAATCACTCTGAAGACCATGCTCTTGAATTTTCCTGAATATGTTCTGGCTTAGGTGGAAAAAGCATCCTTTGGTTTCAGCAGCAGGAAATACTTCATGAATGGCGTTGATCGTTGCTAACTCAAAATCAGTCATGACACTCTGTGGGTTTAAATCAGGACTGGTTTGCTTTAGCTTTTGGAACAGCCTAAGGTATGTTGTTTGCTGTTTGTTGGGTAACAGCACATAGACACAAGGAACTGTGCCATTAGAAGTTAGGGCATGACTGGTGTACAACTGTTCAAAAATAAGTGGTGCCGTCTTAAATGTGCCGTCCATAAGACAGTTTGGTGAAGTTGTAAGTAATCGGAGGCATTCCTCAGTCCCAAATATTAAAATTCTATCACTGCCGCGACCAGAATCAAACACAAGAAATAACCTTTCCGTCAGTAGTCATTTTGTATTTGTCCGGTAAATCAAGATCATCAAAAGTCAGTGGAACAGGCGTAGGGTTTTCTGAACGTTGTTTATTCTGTCTAAGGGTACGCCTGACAGTTCGTATATCTGGCAACTTTGCTGCAACGTTCTCATGAGTGCCGACTAAATGCTCAGTTATTATCTGTTGCTGGGTTTCTTCTGTCTCCCTAGCACGGCGTTTCATATTTTGGTATAAAGCCTGTTTGTCACAATTTGCTTTATCGGGTGCGTGTGTATGTTCGTTTGTCTGACCTACCACGGCATCATCTTTTATCTTAAGTTTAGCTCTGCATGACTGAGTGTAGCGCCGCTTTTCACATTCGTAAGACACAACACCATTAGCTAAATTTTTCTGTTTCACGTATGCGTATCCTTCAAACAACACTTTTCTTCCACCCTTATCTGATGATATGTACTGCATTATAAAACTTTAAAAAACATGAATTTAAAACTGTAAAATCAAGTTAAAACGTTGATAATAGTTATCACGAAGTCAACTCACCCACTGTTAACAAACTACAACCTTCAGGATATTCACTTACTCCCCCACAATGATTGAGCATGCCTTCGTGGTATCCGTATCCGGTTATCTAATCACTTCCATTTTTTTTCCTGGTTTGCTCAATTTTCGGACTAATTTCCTGGTCTCTGGCGAATGTCAGTTCAATCCCAGAGTCCAGACTGATATATTTAAATTTTTTTTTTTAAATTGTTTAAACGTTTTAATTTATTTTAATTGTTTTAATTTTTAATAAGGGTTTTGTTTGAATTTTTTTCCAATCTTTCTTCTTTTTGTTTCTTTTGGCAAATACCTGTTCAATCGCAGAGTTCAGGCTGATATTTTTTCCAGTTTTTTTTCTCATAAAAAAACATAACATCTCTTTCTAGGATGAAAAGGTATGTAATAATTAATTTTCAATTATGTGTGGTGGAAACCGCAACGGGGGGAAATGGGGGAAATTTTTTATTAAAACCGTTAATTTAAGGCAGTGAATTTCCGGCAGTCATGATTAGCAGAGGCCTTACAGGAAGGATGATTATCGTTCTATCACCTAACCTTAAGGTTTTGTTTTTGTTTTGTGTTCGTTCTCTTTTTTTTTATGGGGGGATATATTCAGGGGGGAAATTGGTATTGGGGGGATATTTTCCGGGGGGGAAATCGCATGGGGGGATATTTTCCGGGGGGCTTTTCACCAGGGGGATATTCGCCTAGAACCGGTGGTAGTCCATAACTGACCTGACGAGCATCCTGTATGTAACTATAAGCGCACCCCTCGTAACATTCCCACCTCTACTCAGGATCTTTAAAACAGCAGTTCGCGTGAGTAGCTTCTCCTTCACCATTGCAGTATCAAGAGTCCAGTCAAGGCTCGCTTCCAAAATCACACCTCAATACTTAACACTCCACTTCGGTGTGGCTACCTGATCACCGACTCAAAACTGAACCTGATTCAGCGATGCACACCCGTACCTCGCAAAGACGACAACTTCTGTCTTTGCCGGGGCTAAAAGCAGACCTCTGTCAGCGAGAAGACGCTGCACATCTCCAAGTGTCCTCTGAGCCTGAACTGTCATTATCTCAATAACGTCTCCCACAAACCAGATTGCTACGTCATCGGCATAGCACACAATATTCGCTGACATCCCAATTTCAACAAGGACCTCATTAATCGCGACTGCGAACAGAGTGGGGCTTAAACAACTTCCCTGCGGAAGACCCCTGTTTTGTCGCCTTCTTTGACCAGCTGCCATTGATTCTCGTCACAAATGCATGCGCTCCAAGGAGAGCCACAATCGTGTGTATCAACCGCGGAAACACACCCATGCCTACCAGAGAAGCTCGTATCCAGGCATGGACACAGTGTCATAGGCTGCCTTAATGTCCAGAAAGACAGCCAAGACAACCTTGCCCTGCGCCCACGCTTCCCAGATACTAGACAGCAGGAATAAAACCGCATCTTGAGCACTGCGATTTGGATGGTATCCGAACTGCACTTCGGCCAGGCTGCCAAAGTACTCCAAGTGCCAACTCAATCTCTTAACAACCATCCTCTCATAAACTTTCCTAATACAGGATAACAGTGCAATTGGCCTGTAACTTGTCAGCTCTAACCTACTGCTGCCCTGTTTATGGACCGGCACCAAGATCGTGAACAGCCACGATGGCGGAACAGGACTGCCATAGAAAACTACCTGAAACAAAGACAAAAGCGAACGCTGTTGCGCCTCTATACAATGATGCAGAGCACTGTAGCCCACGCCATCAATACCAACAGCACTCTCCGACTTGCACATAGCAAGTGCTGCCTTGAACTCTAAAAACTCCTACGGGGCACCACTAACAACAGAGACTGCGCTAGATACAGGTGATGGTGGACTAAACCCCTCTGCCAGACCATACACACTTGCAAATCCTGCATTGAAGGCGTCAGCCATCTCTGCTCCACGCAGCACTTCGCGATCCCTAATGGTTGCTTCCATACTGGAAATCCACGTTTGCACTACTTTGCTCTTGCTACGACTCAGAGCCTTCCATGCTTGTAACAACGAATTCGAGCTTGCCACAGCTCCACACAGCCGGTCACTGTGCGTGGCCTTCTCGTTCCGCAGAACGTATTGTGATTCCTCCGCCACACAGCGATATACGAGCCATAACTCTTCACTGGGAGCCCTCTTCCACTTCCGATACGATCTGCGCCTGTCCCTCACCGCCACACTGCAACGCTGCGACCACCAGCTCGGGTCGCTTGTTCTGGAGGAATCACGTCGCCGCGTTCGCGGCGGGCATCTACTGACCCAGTCTCCAAAAACACCATTGCACACAACAGGTCTATGTGACGTTTACCTGGGCTCCCTAGTGGACCAGGATTCATGCATCTCCTGTCTGTCGGGGCAGAGAACCACCGGGAAGTGGTCACTCCCGCGCAGATCGTCAGAAACATAAAATTGAAAATGTCTGGCAATGTCCCTGGAACATACAAAAAAGTCCAACACCGACTCATGGATTCCATCTTGCCGCCACCTAATAAACGTGGGCTTGCCATCCTGCTTAATAACTAGCTCTTGTATGTCAACCGTGCTGCAAGCCTATTTCCACGAGCGTCGGCTCGCAACGAGCCCCAGTCGTAGTGGTGACTGTTGAAGTCCCCACCTACTATAACCGGAGCTAAAAACTGACTGAACCACTTCGTCCACTCACCAACTGACAGATTGCCAGTTACATGCACGAAAACCATGGTGACCCACACATTACACATGTAAATTTTGAGCGCAACAGCATCAATACCTAAAACCCGCCCTTCAATCTTTAAAACACTGAATGGCACAGCCCACTTAACAAAGACACCAACCTTCGTGTCTGACATTATGAAATCCGCACCCCAACCCGCTGCATCAAAGCCGTGCATATTGTTAGCCTCTTGGATGCCTAAGACATCAACATGCTTTAATAGCAATTCAACATCCTCTAATTTTCGCTGAATGCCCCGTGCATTCCAGGATGCAATTTTGTACTGCGAAGACCACGCGAACGATATGATATGCTGTGGCCCCAACTTAAACTAACTTCCCCCTCCATCTCCTGTTCCTTCACAATCACTGCTAAGCAAAATTATCTGGCTGTCTTGAATTTGTGACACCTGGGAGTCTTGCAGAAGTAGCCCCTGCGCGTCACTTGCTTCGTTAGCCACTGCATGGTCGTCTTCATCACTTACTTCACACGCAATCACCACTTCAGCTGGGTCCACAGACATTCCTCACACAGCATCTGCACTGATCGTTGCACCATTCACCACACAATTAGATGCACTGCTCTCTCTTTCAGAACCGTCAGTTTGGTTGCTAGGCTGCAATGACGCCGCTGCCGACGGTCCCGAATTCAAACTCTTCTTTCGTTTCTGCTTTCTTTTCGGTGGAGGGGCAGCCATGGGCCGTCACTATCGCATCTAAGTGATGAATCATCATGCACAGCCCCTTCCGCAATCATTGGAACAACGTTTTCATCTTGTTCATGATGTCCAACACTTTCTACATCCTCCGTCAAACATGGAGCACTTGTGCTCATGGACGGCAGCCCCAGGTGCGCGTTACTCCCACCTTGCATCTGCTGTTTCACCTGAAACTGCGATCGATGTTGCATCTCCTGAGAACTTCGATCATGCCCCGCCTCTCGTTGGCTGCTTGCACTTTTATCTATAGGCTGCTGCTGTTGCGGATGCTGGCACAGTGGTACATCTTCTGCCATTCGCTGTATCAATTTGTTCCTCGCAGCAACTTGCAGATACGGACACAGATGCCTCGGGTCACACCAAACCTCGCATATATTGCACGAGCGGCTCGCGCACGCACGATGGAAGTGACCTTTCATGCCACACCTCAAACTGTGGTGCGCGGTCCTTGATCAACACAAGCGTTTGAATACCCCTAATTGTGGCCACGTCCGGTACGTCTTCCATGGTTATCCCTTCCCGAAGTCGAAGTGTGACACATCGAGTTGTCGTTTCACATACAGATCTGCCCTTAACAGTAAGTCTCTCAAACTGATGCTTCTCAAGTGTTGCTATACGCGCAAAGCCAACGGCTATTTCCTGCGGTGTCGTGCTTCTTGGTAACCACAAGAGCCGTGCTTGTACCGTGTGTTCATACAAGTCAAAAATATCCACTGGTTGCTCATCAATGAAGAGCTTGGCTTTTAGCAGCCGCTGCTTCGCAGCAACAGTTCTCACTTTTACCTCAAATACGTGGCTAATCCTGAGAGTACCTGCCGCCACAATCTATTCTTCTTCTACAATTTCCGCAGCAGCCACGTAAACCTGAGCAGTTAGGTATGGGGCACCAACCGCTGCTCACACCATAACAACCGATTTCGGCATCCGGGCGTTGGTCAGGCCACCGCCGTATATCCTCTAAGGGCCTGCAGTCTCCTGGCACGCCGCCGATCCGCTAGCGCCTTGGCTTGTCCTGCTTCTCTTCCCATCTCCTCCCTTACTTCTACTTCACTGTCTACTTCCTGATCAGCCACCACTGCACTGAAAAGCTTCACAGTGTTCATTGCCGTTTCCTCACTCACAACCTCTCGTTGCCTTCGCATCATTGCCACATCACGCTCGCCGCCATCTTGCTTCCTCTTAGGTTTTGGCTTAGTATCCATTCCAAAGTCCCTCACACGCTTCTCACTGATCCCACGCTTCTGGGCCTCCCTCATCACCTGCACAAACGTCTCATCCGTAACCACACCCAAATTGATCTCGCCAGCCGTCAGGACCTTCTTCTTCCATAACTCCTGAAGAAGCCCATCTACATGAGCAGCCATTTTGTTTGTTTAAACAATATTTCGTTTGGAGTTTGGTGAGTGGCATTGTTCCCTAAATACAATGGTTAAAACAATTTAAAACAATCAAAATGATCGTTTAGGGTCCCGTAACTCCAATAGGAATGGATCGACCAATCGAAAAAGTGGTCACTGTAAGGTTGAAGCCCAGGGAAATTTTTGGCTCAGATCATGTTTCAGATTTTAGGTAGGTGCAGTTGTTTATCCGGAAACCGTGTCAGCCAAGAACAAGAACAAGAACAACAACAAGAAGTGAACAGTTTTCAAATTTACGTGTGGTTTCCTACGTTTACTCTTGCACGGAATTGCAACAGTTGGTGTAAAGTTTAGAAATGTTGCTATCTACTATCTGGCCAAGTTTGGTCGAAATAGATTGAATAGAAACGGAGAAATTAATAGTTTTAGTTTTGCTGGCGAGAGGACTTCAATCATATACACGGCTATCGCCGTGTGTGATATCGTCAGGCAGGATGGCAAATATGGGTATGTACTAATAATGTTTACGAAAGTTGGGATAATGCATTCACTTTCCAAAACGGTATGGGGGACGCCATAAATGGTCTAGGAATGGACCAGACAATGAATATACGAACAGTTGGCTTGGTGAAGAATATGTACATCCCTCCCAAAAAATACGTGGATAAATTCGACGTGGCTCTGCAAACTAATCTGCACACTCTGTCCCGTTTGCTGACGAAATGTGCACCAGTTTTAAGTCGGTTTGTTACACAATTAAGTTTTAGTTGTTGTGACGCATTTATTTTTCTTTTTTTTTTATTAGAAATGATTGGCGAGCTTTTGACCTGAGTAGCTAGCTTATGGTCAACGGGAACATTTGCCAAACGATCTGTACGAACGTGATCTTATTGAACGTGGTGATTTGGTGGTGAGCTTCTGATATACACCAGGAATGGCATAAACGAGCACCTGACGCTGGATTGGCCATGTTAATATGACGTCATATTCCATCTCTGTTCCTGGGTAGTGACCCCACACGGCCAGTTGTTGAATTACTTTCATCAAGAATTTATAGGGTTGGGGAGCAGAATTTGTAACTCTAAAAAGTCCCTATTGAAACGTGTCACATTCATACCTATTAGTTCCATCCGAGTTTTCAGAGATCACCACGTGTTTCGTCTGGTAATTTTTGCTCATTTTTCAGCCCAAATCTAAAGTAAACTAAATTACAATTAAGCTAAATCAAATAATAATTAAATACAAGCTAGTCTCGTTTAGTTTAATTTTAGGTTGAAATCTGAGTGGAAATTCCCGCATAAGGCGCCCTCTATGAACTTGGACGGACCTAATAGGAATGAATCTAAGACGTTTTAGAAGGGGTCTCAGTCTCAAATTCTTCTCCCCAACCCTATGAATTCTTCCTTTTACGGATAATCTACATTCATATTACGTTGTGACGGTTTTACGCAATAAATATGTGCGAAAAATATCACTAACCTGAGCAAACCCCTTCTGGTGAACGGCATCGTTGAAACTTGAGGCGAGGAAGGAACGTTACTTCAAGCCAAGGCCGACTGGGGCTGAAACTGCTAGTCTCACCTCATGGTTCATAGTTAGCTCGCGAGCCGAAAGTAAATGGCATTTGTGTTAAAGTAAGAAAATAAGAGTGTATGTAGCAAGCGTTGAATCAACTGGTCTGACGCCAAGATACGACCACGTGGAATGTACGTGACCTCTCTCAATAGTGCGTGGGTTCAAATGAGGAGACAACTGTTGAGTGTCA
>JAHWFP010250772.1:0-14468 GCA_023313725.1 Lithobius niger
TCTAACACTTGTTGCTGGAGCGTTCCACATTGACTGCCGGAAGCACTGTTTTGCTAACAGGGTTGTCAACGTGTCGAATGATCTACCTGGCGAGTTGGTGACAGGCAGCTTCGTTACATTCTTTCAAAACAAAATTACGGACTGTAGATTTGTCGAAGTACCTGTCTGATTTTATGTAGTTTATATCAGTGTTTTAACTTTTTTAGTGTCATACTGGCTATTTTTACGGATATTGTTGCCATGTTTCTATATTTTATTTATTTTATCTTTTTTAACTTCACCCCAGAACATTGTTCTGTTAGTTTTAACTTTACACCTCTCTTGCTTCGTTAATACATCTTGTTTTTATTTTTGGTTGCTTAACAACCTTGGGCTGATTATTAGTGACCCCCGGTCCATTTCAGGCCTGTGTGCTCAAGCACCAAATGTTTTATTATTATTATTATTATTATTATTATTATTATTATTATTATTATTATAAGAAGTTTTACCATCTAAACTATTTTTTCTTCCATATTATGCAAGTGTTTTGTCAGTTTGGTTTTGGAACACTACTCACAGATTTGTTTACCCTATGTACGACTCACTACGAGGAACTGGAAAACTGTCAGAGGAAAATGGCGAAGTGGTGTCATTCCCTGCATCACCATTCCTACATTACAGCACTGAATTAATTTCCTTGAAAACGTTATTAATCTACATCAAAACGTAGGCAAGTCGCTCAGTTTTGACGCTACTGCAACGACAAAATGGCTTTTGGGCTCAACCTTGCCCAATGATTTCATAATAAATTTTGTGTAGCAATTAGAGATGCGTATGGACTCTACATAAATCAAGGCTATGCAGCTCAGCAAGCCATTAGTCAACCCCTTTATTTCATTGCTTCGAAATACCAAATACCGATTATTTTCAAAAATATTTTGAGGTATCATGGTTAAAGTTATAGCCCTTAGTTATAGCGTTTAAAACATCATCGTTACAAAAGATGGGATTGTTCTTGCTATTGTTAAACGAGGGATGAGATGATGTAACTTGGTAGATAATTAGCTTAAATTTGCTTTTGTCTGAGCATTTTAGCCGGATTCCGAAACCCCTTCGGCGAACAAGAGAAATGAGTACTGCCCCATCGAGGAGCCAGGTGGGAAAGCGGCTAGCATGACTATTTTCTGTCCGAGAGGACTGGTTTTGCTCCTGGTACCGGCCAGCCCCAGGCATTTTTGGGTGGATCTGTGCTCATTGGTGAGGTAGCTTAGCGACAAAATTCGATAGAATTGGGACACGTCCGACGAAAGCATGAATTTTTTTGTGTGGCCTAGGATAGTTAGGGTATGGGCAATAAGAAAATGGGCTGCTCCACGCAATCTGAACGTACATTGGGCTAGAAGTACCAGGGCATTTTTTTTACATGCTGACTGGAGGTCCATCCAAGTGGACCTGCAGCCGCCTAAAGTGGACCTCCAGTTAAACTCAATTCGACCCACTGGAGGTCCACCCTAAAGGGAAAAAAATGTCAAGTTTAATACATTTAATACTTTCATGAAAATGTTTTTTCGCTAAATACAAATTTGGGGGATATGGATAATGAATTCAAATTCAATCCAGTTCACAACGAATCTTCACGGTAGGTAAAATCCAGTAGCGTGCACAGACCACCGAGAGGTCAGGGGCAACTTTTGTAAAAGGGCACGTTGAGGTTTTATTTTTCTGGTTTTGAAGGCTTATTCGGTTTCGGCAAATTGCTACTTTTTGCGTAGCTGAAAAAAAACCTTGACTATCCTGAAGACATATTTTATTTATAAAAAATAAGTATCTAGTTTGAAAAACTGAAAGATTTACATTACAAACTTTTTTTATGCGTACAATGCAGTCAGCAAAACTGATTTCGTAAAAATGTTTCCGACGGCACTTTACAAGGCCAGAAAATGCTGGAACATAGCAAAAATGCATCAGCTTTCAGGGCTCTGCCCCGGACCCCGCTGAGAGGGGGGGGGGGAAGCTCAGAGCGCTCCCCCAGACCTCCTAGCTGTTATTGGTTTATACCTACACACAGTTTGGCTAAATGACTAGTGTTCCCCTCAGTACAAAACCCCACTTATACCACTGCACATAGTTTGATTTATTTTATTATGTTAATAGTTTAACCATTAACATAATGGTGCCCTTATATATTAAAGTCGTGTCCTTTTGTGAAAGTGGACCTCCAGTCATATTTCCTAAAAAAAATGCCCTGGCCAAAGCAAAATAAGTAAACAATAACAAAACTGCATACAAGGAAGCTTTTATCACGACCATTAATAAACGAATCAATACAACTTAGTACAGTAGTTTTCACATCATTTATGGCAAATAACGTTCTATTAGAAAATGTCGAAAATCCAACAGGAAGTGAATATACAGCTCGTTTTCGTTAAATAGTCTTTATCACGTTACGCCTAAACCGTTTAACCGACTGGTCTACAATTTTGCAGGCATATTCTAGGGACCATTTGCGTTAATTAATATTTAATGACATTTTGTTGTAGCGCAACCGGAAGTGATGGTAAATGTCAGTTCCGGTACGATTTCTTCACTTAATGAATAACTTCTTAACGTGTTAGTCGGTAGGTTCCAAATTTTACACATATATTTCTTACATATACAGGGTGTATCATGAAACCCGTTACAGTGCCATAACTCGAGAAGTAATGAAGACAGCTTAATGCAGTAAAAAATTGACTTACATATTCGCCTGTGGACCGCCAATCTATTCAACTTTGTGGGATCGCCCCCACGGGGAGTTTCAGGGGGGCAAAGGGGCGTTTCTGAGAAATTTCAAATGGGAAAGGGGGTCGAGTGATACATCATTTAAAAGGTCTTCTCTAACCAAGCAACTTCTAAAGGAAAAGTTTTTTGATATTGTCAACCAGTGAAGGGGGGCAGCCAAACAAAAAAGGCAACAATGGAGTGGAGAATCTTTTATATAATTCAATTGGATCAAGTTTTAGCCTAATTCTCGCGTAATTTATTGTACAGATTTAAGAGCATCAAAATTAAAATGTGACATAACGAGTGTTGATGAGTTTGCCGACCCCCCCCCTTCCCACCTTCGGACGAGAGGAGAGACAGACGCTTGTACGACCTATAGGAAATTTTAAAAATCGCGTACCACTATGGCCAAGCCACATTTTCGGCAGACATAATTAAAGGTTTTAGTACACGTGTGACACTGCCATAACTCGAGAAAATATGAAGATGTTGTAATTCGTATGTCTTTTTTTTAACATTAGGCTTGTTTTTTTTTATTTTTACGTACAACCTGTAGATAGAGAGGGGCAATACTAGTCGAATTCAACCCAGTTCAAATCATTTTAAAAGGTCTGTGGAGGGTTCAAATAATGACCCAGTAAAGCTGACTGTTGAGATACGTATACTCAGGGAACATACCAATTTCCGATTTGTTTTTTTCTTTAAGACTAACCGTATGATGTACTTTATTTAACATAAGCAATTGGGCGAAACCTGTAGTGTACGTTGCCACGTGAATTGCCCTATATTTGCACTGGAATTCTTTTAAAAATGCCCCAATTTTGGCAAACCTACGAAGTTCACCTTTATTTAATTACTAGCTTCATTACTAGGTGGTGTTTAATGCACCGTTTAAAACATTGGGACGATTTGCTTTCTCATGTGTTTGTTGCGAAAGGAGTGTATCCCGTGTATCTGTCTTTTTACACCCACTGGATAGGAAACGCTGATTTTCGTTTGCCTCGCTCACTCAGTCAGTGCCTCCCATGCACTTACATAACGTACGAATCTTTCCACCGGAAATAAAGTGAATACGCCTTTGTACTCCGGAAATAAATGAATACGTATTTGTACAACAAAGTATAAATCGTTAGCCCGCCGGCTTTGTCAATTTTGTTCAATATTTACCGAGTTCGTGTAATCCTTTAATTTTAATCATGTACAGCGACAGATCCTTTAGCCAGCGGTTTAATATTAAGTTGCATATACGTGTAGCATTGTTTTATCCGTTAAAACTTACTTTTTCATTTGCGCACACTGGCTACCGAATGCTGATGACCCCTGACCCAACCTCTATTCACTTTCATATATGAATATTCGTAGCTGAAATAAATAAATACGCCTTTGTACAGCAAAGTCGTAACCTTTAGCCCGCAGGCTTTGTAATTTTTCAATATTTAACTGAGTTTCACTAATATTTGTATTTTAATTGTCCACAACAACAACCCGGGAGCAGCCGGCGTCTTTCACAGTGCAGACAATACGTATGAGGAAAGGGAGGGAGGGAGGGGGAGGAAAGGAGAAGAGAGCAGGATTCAAACATGAAAAAAGTAGGGAGGAATGATCGTTGGGGAAACATGAATTCGTTTCAATATAGAAACAAAAATCCCCACCCCCCCCCGAAAAAAAAGGTGGCGTGGTGACATGAGTTTAACACACTTTTCTTAACTGTTGTTAGTGGCTTCAGTTACTTCACTATTGGTGACTGGGGTTACCAATTCTGCAGTATTGGTGGCTGGGATTACCACTTCTTCATTGTTGGTGGCTGCTGTTACCAATAATCGAAGGCGTCGAATGATTCGTTTAAAACCGCATAATCCAGTAGAGCAAAAACATCGCCTTCAGACACTTGCGTGGTAACTGTCAGCTGACACCTTGTCAGCCTGAGAGCCGAACACACACTGACTGGTCATGTGATCATGCTAGAAGACCCCTGGTATATTGGCTGCAATTTTTGAAAACCCAACTACCCACTACCCCTCAGAATTGAAGCCCAATTTCAAAAACTAAAAACATTGTAAAAAGTTGCGAGTAAATGGCCGCTATTTTATGCACAATCGAAACTGACCAATGGCAGGACAGGAGACATAATTGTGACCAATCAGTGATTTTGTCCCAATTTGAAATGGTCCATTCTTTACCTAATTAAAACGGCACAAAATGGCCGCCCTGTACCATAGGTGGTGGGTTCGATCCCCATAGTGGCTGTATTCACTTTTCTGCCAATTGTAGGTCTCAAAATACCTAATAAACCCTTATTTTCAGGCTCATACTGTCTATTCCTCTTGGTGTAGTGGCAAAGGCTCTGGGCTCCCATCCAGAGGTACTGGGTTCGATCCCAAGATCCACTGTTTTATTTCTCGACAATTCTAAGTGCCCAAATACCAAATACCAGCCTTATTTTCAAGCGCATGCTATTTATTCCCCTTGCTTTACTAGCTAAGGCTCTGGTCTTCCATCCAGAATTCCTGGGTTCGATCCTCAGAGTGGCTGTATTTTTTCCCGTCGATTCTAAGACTCCAAATACCAAACAAAAGCCTTATTTTCAATCATATGCTATCTATTCCCCTTGGTTTATTGAGTCTGGTATTCCATCCAGAAATCCGGCGTTCGATCCCCAGAGTGGCTGTTTTTTTTCCCGTAAATTCTAAGACGCCAAATAACAGCCTTATTTTCAGTCACATGCTATCTGTTCCCTTGGTTTATTGGCTAAGGCTCTGGACTTCCATACAGAGTTTCTGTAATTATTTTTCCCGTCAATTCTAAGACTCCAAATAACAGCCTAATTTTAAGTACCTGATGTCTGTTTCCCTTGGGTTAGTGGCAAAGCTCTGGTCATCCATCCAGAGTTCCTGGGTTCGATTCGCAGACTGGAAATATTTTTCCTTTTAGTTCTAAGTCACCAGAAACAAATGTAAACTTTATTTTCAACTGATAGTACAATCTATCCAATGATTATAATATCTCTCGAAACGATATTACAATATTCTGAATTGATAATACCGTTACCAGAAATTCTTTTCCCCTTTTTCGGATTTTTCTGATGAATTTGACTTTTTTCCCCTAAAGCTCTGTTTGCCCTAGGCACACAAAAATTAAAACCCTCCTTCACAACACCATTTAACATCCTCCTGAATTTTTTTACTAAGCTCGGTGGATTAGTTTTTGTTTATAAACTGCCAAAGAACTACTAACACATTCGTGTACTAATTAGCACACAAATCTGTTGTTAGTCCTTTGGCAGCTAATAAAAAAAAAACTAATCCACCTAGCTTCGTCAAAAAATTAAAAAAGATGTTAAATGGCGTTGTGCAGGAGGGTTTTTTTTTGTGTGACTAGGGCAAACAGAGCCTTAGGGAGAAAAAAAGTCAAACTCATCCGAAAAATCAGAAAACGAGGAAAAGAATTTCTGGTAACGGACCACTGTTTGCAACAATTGTGAGGATAAGGAATTTGTGCCTTCGAGAGCTGCAACAATAACATCGAAAGCAAGGTCGAGGAGTATTATAGTTGCATCGGAGGGGTTACAAGCCTTATCCTCGGAGCCGTTGTTGCGAACAGTGGTAATAAGTTCCTTGTACTTAATGCTTGATTGTTGCCGTGCTCGGACTGAGTGCACGGTTCATTGTGTTTTGAGGCTAAGTCAACATTTTAATTCCAGTGCCCCTGCTTCATCACAACCTGAAATATAAGGAAAATTAATTTCTTACGAATTATTTTACCATGTCACTAAACAAGCTAGAAAAATAAGGGAGCTATGTCATAGATTATTCACGGGAAGTGACATTTTATAGTTATTCACTTGTGGTAGTTGTTACAGTTTGTAACAGAACATTATTTGTCATAGATATAAGGAAGATATGTGCAAAATTTGGATCCTGCCGACTAACCCGTTCAGAAATTATGCATCTGGGTAAAAAAATCCTACTGGGACTGACATGTACTACGACTTACGGTAGAGTTAGGACAAAATGTCATTAGATATTGTTTGACGTAAATGGGTCCTAGAATATGCCTGCAAAATTTGAGACCTTTTCATTAGATGGTTTAGGAGTTACATGATAGGGACTATTTACTAGAAGTGAGCTGTATATTCGACATTTTCCCATAGAACATTATTTATTATAGATGTAAGAAAGGTATGTACAAAATTTGGAACCTGCCGACTAATCCGTTGAAGTTATGCATTAAGTGAAAAAATACTACCAGAACTGACATTTACCATCATTTCCGGTGAACGACAGCAAAATGTCACTGAATATTAACTGACGTAAATGGTCTCTAGAATGGTTCCAAGTGGATTTTTGATATTTTCTCATAGAACATTATTGATTATACATGTAAGAAAGGCATGTGCAAAATTTGGAAGCTACCGACTAATCCGTTTAAGTTATGCATTAGGTGAAGAAATATTACCGGAACTGATATTTATCATCACTTCCGGTGAACGACAACAAAATGTCATTGAATATTAATTGACGTAAATGGTATCTAGAATATACCTGCTAAATTTGAGCCCTGTCCGTTAAACGTTTTAAGAGTTACGTGGTAAATACTACTTACCGGAAGTGAGCTGTATATTCATTTCCTTGGGAATATTTGACATTTTCTCATAAAACGTTATTTGTCATAAATGATGTTTACTCATTTAAACTCATTTACTAAGTTTAAGCGTATTTATATTGATCGGTTTATTAATGGTCGTGAAAAGTGCATCCCTGTACATAGTTTTGTTACTATTAACTTATTTTGGTATATAAGGTCTGCTTCAGATTGCGTGGAGCAGCCCATTTTCTTATTGCCTTTACACTAACTATGCCATAAAAAATGTTTTGCTTTTGTCCGACGTGACCTGATAAAATCACTAAGCTACCTCACTACATGTCGATTGTGGCATGTCAAAAATCCAGGGTTTTCTGCTTGGATTTCTCAACCTAAACTGTCTCGTTCATCATTTACTCGTCACCTTCCTCCTCTGGAGGTGTGACGGCTAAACGGCCGTCACAGGTGACAGTGGGAGGCCTTTGCCCTAATTCAAAAGTAGAGCCAATAGCACTCACTTTACTGTTTCGTGTTCCGTCTTACTTAAAGGGTCAACGACAATACTTTGGTCTCACAAGTGCCTCAGCTCACTGAGCAGCCGTTTTTGCTAGTGTGCTCAAATTCTGTCCTTGGTTCACTGCTTTTAACATTTTCATGTCTGACCTGTTATGAAATATAGCTGTATGAATTACTATCAGCCAACAACAAAAATATTGTGATAGTAGGACTTTTAAGATATTGTTATTGTTATTGTTATTGTTTTAAGATATTGTTTAACTCGTATTGCTTTAGCATTGTTGCTCGAATCCGAAGTTCTCCTTCGGCGAACGTGGGAAATTAGAAATTGACACTTCAACCAACATGGTAAATTTTAGTCCTCACAATAATGAACCAATTGGAAGAGGACTCTGTTGAACTGCTATAACGAGAATCCCTCAAACGTGCTGTTGCTCGAAACAACAATCGGCAGATAGGTGATAAACTATAAGTTGAGCTGAGAAGTGAAATGGGTGGACGAAGTACAGGGTATCATCCGTAGTTCAGTTGAGGTTATATAGGCCTACTTATTGTGAGGGTGAACCACACACGGCCCCTCCGTCCTGACACTCACGCCAGGCGGCATGCAAATTCAGAACAAAAAGGCAGAGTGTGATCGAGAGCGTGAAGAAGGAGGTTCTGTATGATTCTGCGCCATTAAACCCCGATACAGTAAGTGTAACTAGTGAACATCATTTCCCCACTCCGATCGGAGCATAACAAGTGGCGCCCAACGAGCCTGAACCCTGATGGAGGAAGACGTGAGCATGCAAGATCGGAGCGCGGGGAATTAAAGCTAACAGCGACGTGAGATTAAGACGAAAACATCAAATGGCCCAACCGCCCCGACAACAAAGGAATGCCTGCCAACACCGACAGACATTAACCGAGTGCGCAACAGGCGAACTACAACGACAAAGTCGGGTGACAAAAGGACTACCAAAGAAGGTCAGTGCAGGGCTAATAGCCACCAACCTACTCGAACTCATAGTTAGCTATCAAGCTGGATAATAGGATCAGTGCATTGCAAACCGCAATCGGGAGGAATTTGCACCACGAGGCGGGCAATACCGACCACTCTTCCGTGGTAGGGATAAAACCCAAGGTCACGCTCGCCCAAGCTCTAACCAGCCACGACCGCTATCGACAGGGTGCACCAACCACGATCACTCGAGGGCAAGTCTGTTCAACAATACGGAGAAGGAGGCGAGAACCAGGCGAAGTGGGAGCACCTTGCAACCACCAGCGACGGGGAGAGAACGACGCGACGATCACAAGTAAAAAAGAGCCAACGAACGGCGACGAACAAAACAAACATGCAAATTTACAAGACCAAAAGGCTTAGGCGAAATGAAAAAGTCAGCTTCAAACAAACATTACATCACAATCACTGGACGACCGACATCATAGCGACCTCAGGGAAGAGCAACCAGCAGAAAGTGGACGAAACCAAATGCGACCGAGACAACTGGGGGCATTACGTCAGATACCAAATAACACAACCAAGCAAAGACTGGAAGTACTGAGAAACCTGCTGCGCCAATCATCCACGGATGTTTTCGGAGGAAGAAAGCAGGGTGCATCGTGAAAATCATATGCTAGGGAAAAAACTGGCACAGCAGTCGGCAATGCCGAACCCACCTCACGTGTTTCTGCAGTCCGGACAGAAAGCAGAGATTCCAGTAATGATTCTAGGAGGACTCACAGCACGGCCCATTATCCACGACTGGAACTTAGCAAAATGAATTCAAGAGAATGCCGAGGCTGACAAATGGCTGGTACCACATATAGACATCACAACGCATAACGGAAATATCCACATCGTTCCCCCGACCGCCGTGACCACCCACTCATAGCATGCAAACGACGACAATGAAGAAATTAAAAGGCAACTGTTTGGTCACTAGTAAAAATGGGGGCAATGCAAACGCCAACCACCATCACCATCGACGCACACATACGGAAATGGCTGTGGACGACCAAGGCGCTGAGGTACACCACCAGCGACCAAGTAATTGTCTGGGCACCTGTGATGAAACCCACCAGAACACCTACACAGAACTAAATGAAGGCGTCCAACCTTCGGCAGGAAATAAAGAGAAGGAAGGGAAGAAAAAGTGCATAACAAACATTACTAATGAACAGCTAGACATGAGTATATAATGAACATAGCTGACAACCAATTAGATTAAAGTGCATAATGAACCTAATCTTGCAAAAAAATAAATGTATAAATGAACATAACTGACAACCAATTACATTAAAGTGCATAATGAACCTAATTTCGCAAAAACATGAGTGTGTAATGAACATAACTGACAACTAATTAAACTAGAGGGTACAATAAACCTAACCTCGTAGAGGCATAAGGGCATAAAGAACATGCAAAAGAGTCAGCTGAACGAAAGTGGATTGTGTACACAAACGATAACCACTTAAAATAGAGAGCATAATGAACCAAACTTCGTAAAGATAAAAATGCATAATGAACACAATTCAGAAAGGTAGACAAAACTAAATACGAACCAACTTAAAAAACTTTTTGGAGAAGTCACTACGATTCTTGGGTCGGAACCACCACCTTTGCATACCGTTGGGATAGCCTACTGGGGATGGAATCGAAATGAGGACTGGGGAGGTATGACTCCCGGAGTTATTGGTACTAAAACTCTTGGGATTTGCTGCACAGCCACCTGGTCGCAAGGAATTAAAATTGGGGGGGGGGCTAATTCCGTCGAGCGCTTTGGCATTAGAAATTTTTTTCCTTGTTCTTTGACTGTTCTGACGAGCCCAGAAAATATCGTATCTTGGATCTCGTTGCTTAAAATTAGGAAAACAATCTTTGACACACCTGTTAGCATAATGTAACTGAAGAGCAAAATTTCAAAAGATAAACTTATCAGCAACCCCACCCTACTGAAAGTGCCGAGTATCACCGAGCATAGTAGCCTATGCATGAATTGGGGCAAATCGCTAGTGCTGCCAATTGAGTTTTGTGCCCGAACACACTGTAGCTTAAGCACCATTGTATTCAACTTGAGGCGACTAAGCGCTAAAAGGAATAGGGAAACATTTTTTTTCTTGTCTTGACCCTAATAGACCGTCTTTATTGTTCTTGTTTTTGGAGGGGATAATGGAATTGAAGGAAAGAAACCTGACTAGTGATGGAAAAGGGAATATTGTGAATTTGTGTAAACCTTTGTTACTGGGAGCCCGTCCAATTGTAGCTTCCAGTCCTCGATTTGCAAAGGGGGGAAGCTTGTGAGGGTGACGTCACCTACACACGGCCCCTACGTCCTGACACTCACGCCAGGTGGCGTGCAAGCGCAGAACAAAAAGGCAGAGTGTGATCGAGAGCGTGAAGAAGGAGGTTCTGTACGATTCTGCGCCATTAAACCCCGATACAGTAAGTGTGATTAGTGAACATCATTTCCCCACTCCGATCAGAGCATAACATTATCCTTTCCCTGTTTTTGGTTCATCCTAGGAAAAAAAATCGTTCGCAACATTTACATGCGTGACTGAATGCGAAAAACCGTGTCACGCAGGCAGACAACAGTCTTGAAGTTCAAAGTAAAATTCATCCCATTGAAGCATCTGCTAGTGAAATGTGTAGTAATTATTTGATACGATCCTTACATAGCGTACAGAAGAACTACATGATACACCAAAGTGTCACGAATTAAGGAACAAAAAAGAAATCACTGGATGTTTCAGATAACTAACAGAATTACACTAACACACTAATACGTTTCCTGCCGTTACACCCATAAAGTTTCAACCAGCCAAACCAAAAAAAACTTTCACTTTGATAGAAAAGAAGAAACTGTTATAAAATTGTAGCTTTGTTTTGTTGCGTTCAGATTGTTGAGTAATGTATTTTTTTTTAAATAAGACGCTGTTCAGTTGTTATGCCGACCATCCTTAAAACGTTCCATTGTGGGAGACAACAATCCCTCGAAATAACAGTCGGCTAAACAAGTGGCTGATTTGTTGAAATAGGTAGATAAGTATATAGCACAGTGCATATGTTCCAGGGGTGATATGTAACAATGGCTCGATGCTGCATGCCTCGACTTGTTCCATCTCATCCATAGAACAGCAGGTACCCCTACCTTGTTTTTGGTGCACCCCAGGAAAAAAACTAGTTGGTAAAGTATGTGTAACGGAATGTTGCAAAGGCAAGTCACACAGGATAGACAACAGTCAGTATAATGGAAGCAAGCACCTTTAAGTACAATGCACAGTTCATCCCAATGATGCAGCTACTGGTGAAATGAGTAGAAATTATTACATACGATCATTATCACAGAGTACGGAAGAAATGCATGACATGCATTAGGATACAAATCGAACTTGTTTGATGTTTTCGGTAAGGTCTAAGGGCTCGTTTACACAACGACAGTATTCTCGCTCACTAGCTTTTACTTGATCAATACTAAATCGAATGGCTGCTTCTCGCCTTTACCGGATTTTGCAGCTTTCAAGTTGTCTATACGTATTAGTAGCCATGGCAACGACGCAGGCGCAAATCTTTTCCTCGTGCCTCGTGACACGGCGTACGATGCTTGCAACATTTGAGCGTCGATTTATGACAACAAGAAAACAATTTTACTGCAGACGACGGACTGTTTTTTGTATGCCGGCATTCCATGGTTTGTCTTCGATTCGATAGCCACGAAATGGACGCCATGTTGGATTTTGAATTCTCGCTGCGGGAAGCTATTTATTCTACCGACATTTGATCATTGCTAGAAGTTGCACTTTGAGGGAGAATAGTAAATTTTGGAAATAGCGTGAAATGACAACAATCTTGTAGCAATGTTTAAAATTACTGTAGCACTTTGTTTTTTATCCGTGTTATTTGTAATACATAATTTTTTTTATCTATTACCGCATTCATCTAGTAGCAACGGGAAACTAATCATAAATAAGTAACGGTTGACTAGCAAATAGCATTCGGCGAGCGAGAATGACTTGTTGCATAAACGCGCCTTACAGAATCGACGCCAAAACAAGAAAGAAACACTAAGTAAGTATTCCTGTAAGGTTTCAAATGTTTCAAAGGTTTAACAACATTGGTGTATGTGCTAAAATTATAACTGATGTATTCAACCATTACACATGTAAAGTTAAAACTATTTCAACTGCCGGAAAACATACTGCTCTTCACAGAAGGGGAACAAACAGTTATTATTTTAATGTATTATTACGCCAGTTGTGTGTGCGTGCAGTGTTTTTAGCCTGAAAATTAACGACTTATCGTTCTTTAGTTTCAAACTGTAATCTTGGATTGGAATGGATTTGCCAGGAAGCCGAGCAGCTAGGCTGTCAAGCCCAGTGACAACATCCAGCATCACTTGCAATTCGCACCAAACCAGAAATTAAAGCCCTCTCCAGACAGAAGAAAATTTCGTGCGAAGCGATGCGAAACTACGTGCCAACAAGGTCAAAATTGCTGCAATCGTATGGTTGGTGTTGCATTTAACGACCAATATTGAAGTCTTTTTTTCACCATACTGCGTTGCCGTTCAGCCGTGAACAGCCAGTCTGGTTAGGGCTTAATTCTCTAAGCTGAAACGAAGATACAAGAGAGAAACGAACACACAGTGGGGGAAAAGGCTGTAAGCTTTTTGCTGAACCATGAATTCTATCTTTCTGCCCAGCAACAACGACAGAACGTACAGTGTGCCGATACTGCCACACAATCAAGCGTAGTTTCCACTGTATCAGTTATATGCTAGCTATGTGCACCGTAATAGTTTGTAGTTTGTAGTTGTAATTTGAAAGCATTTGCTCCTCTCGACAGCCAAATCCTGCTTTTATATGTGATTGTTTGTTGATTCTTAAAAGTATATTTACTTCTTTTCAGCAGACTGAAAGCACACTTGTGAGACTTGCAAACGAGCCAGTTACTTGAAGAAAGTAATCTGTTCAGTCGCATTGCTTTCGTTCTAATCGTATTTCGAAAATTATTAAATTGCTTTCATGAGGCTAGGTACATACATCTAAGCCTTTCCCCTTATCATAGATAACACTATTGCTTCCAATATTTTGCAACGTATTCCATCAGCCTACTTGACCATTTTTTGCATGTTTCCCCAACATTCACTTCATCTCTTCTCCATTTTCTGCTCCCCCATCGTGAGCTTTGCCTTGTCACATCTCACCTTGTATAAAACTTTGTAATCCTCTCACTCTCCATCAAACTGCACCACAACCTTCTTCAACCTTCACCTTTGTGCTTTCTTCCTGAGAGCATCATTCATTGGTCTCAGTGTTCCTTTCATCTTTGCTCACATAAGCCTACCAAGCTACAACTTTTTTCCTTTATCTATTTGACCTTCGCACTGAAATCTATATTCCCTCTGCATAACACGTTTTCCCTAATCTTTTTTTCGGCCAAACCTCCTTCTCCCCGTCCGTTCCTTCCTCTCTGTAACCCTTCCCTTGATTATGCAGGTATGGCCAAATATTCTGAACTTCTCACTTCCATATTCTCTCTCATTCCTATTTTCAATTTAAAATTAAGCCTTCCTATTATCTTGCCTCATCCTACTATGGTCCGACGCAACAGTTCATTTCGTTCGCCTTCATTCATTTTT
>JAHWFP010250775.1:0-10124 GCA_023313725.1 Lithobius niger
CATGCATAAGTTAGCGAGACGTGTATTGTACGCAATAGAAAAAAAAAACCGAGGCTAGACCTTACGCAGTGTGCTGCATTAGTAAGGAATTGTACGCCTCTTACAATAGTAGGGTACATCTAGTATGACAATGTGACTCTTTCAACATCGAAACGGTTTCTCGACGGCAGTAATAAAAAATTATTGTGAGCTTCTGGACACTGTCAGTACAGTTCCGGTAAAAAAAAACCGCCCTTTTTCGTTATATCGAGGATCGTAATAACAACCATGAGGAAAATCGGTTATCTCAAAAACTACTGGACGGATTTTCATGAAACAAAGACTGAACTACTTATTAGTTTGTATTTCTACCCTTATTAAATACTACGTTAACTGACTGAAAATAATTGGCCGAGCGAGAAAAAACTTAATGATATCTGATGATATCTCGTAAACCAGTGGAAGGCTTTTCATGAAACAAAGACTGAATTGCATATTATATTTTTCTGCTGAATATTGCATGTTATACGTATAGAAGTATAGCATATATCATAACAATTAATCCAGTTTTTGTTTTATTCAATTCTATTCAGTAATTTATAAGATGTATTATTAGTTATCAACTCGTGCTGCTCGCTAGGCCAGTTGTATTTGGTTACTTACCATTACATGTGATACGTATATAAATATATCTGATAGCATAATAAGCAACCCCTGTTTTTGTTTCATTCAATTCTGCCCAGTAGTTTTCGAGATATCAACATTTTCGTTCAGAGTCACATACATTAATCCTGCAACTTCCTCCGTATAACGAAGGCGTTTTTTTTTTTTACCGGAACTGTACATCCAGTGTGGAAAGGCGACTCTTTCAACAACTATATGATTTCTCGGTGGTAGTAGTTGTAAAGAACTGTAAGCTTCTGCCCATTATCGCTACATCCAGTGTGACAATCTTTCAACAATGAAAGCGCTTCTTGGCAGCAGGATAAAGAATTGTAAGTTTTTGGACATGTCGGTACATCCAGTGTGACAATTCAATTCAATTCAAGTTATTCTAAGTGAGCCTGGGCCGTACGCCATGCGCCCAATTACATAAATAAAATGCTACACCAAAAAAAAAAAAAAAAAAAAGATGACATAGCAGTTGAAGTCTGAGACCGGAAGTAAAGCATCGTTCAAACTGTCCAATGTTTTTCGATCAATCCTTCTCGTGGGTTGTAAAGCGCAATTGGCGAATTATCTCTATGCGATAATGCTGTTCGTTCGTCCAGTTTTACCCCGCGATCACGGGGGTCTGCGAGGGGCTGCCTAATGGGCCTGTTTCGGTAGCAGTATTAAAGAACTGTCTGCCTGTGGCCAGTGTCGGTACGTGAAGTGTGACAAGGCGACTCTTTCAACGCCGGAATCGTTTCTCAGTAGCAGTAGTACAGAGAGGGGGGGGGGGGGAAGAGGACATAAGGCAAATACGTTGCGCCCCAAACCTAGTTGTTTCCAGATACGATGGTCACCTACCTACATACCTACGTAAGCCTACCCACCTCCGAGTACCAGAGCTGGATTGGTTCACTTTTCTTGTGACTCGGTGACTCAAAAATAGCTTTACCCGGATTGATTCAGTAACCTAAATGTCTTTCCTGGTGACCAATAATATAGTCTTTCCTGGTGAAACATTTCAAAATTGAGGTCCGTTTTTGAAGAAAATTTGCACTAACTGTCCAAATTTATAATGACCGCTAACCGTAACAACTATATTTTCGGTAAAGTTCAGCAAAACAAAATTTCTTAGCAACAAATCGTAGGACGTTCTTACGACAAGGATGAATTTGGTAATTACTTTTAATACTAGCAAGTAAATCCACGCTCTTCGTTTAATTTGTAGCTTTCGTTGTGGCCACTTGGTTACTGTGTTATCTGAATCATGGAGTCCTCAGGCTGTTCCAAAATTTAGGGTAAGGTGCTCTCACTCAGCAACACGGCCGAATGGACCTACTTGATGCGAATGACCCGATCCAAATCAGCTGTATATGTATATATTCTTCTTACATTGTAAACCAAAGTCTCATAGCAGAAATGAAGCAACCGCAACACCCCCGGAAGGGGAATAATGAAAACGTGCGAGTGTGTCAATTCTTTGGCATGAAGTTGAAACTGGGACGTTGTTGCCCTGAAAAGAAGTTGAAATTGGCACATTGTTGCCTCGACTAACAATTTGCTCTAACAATTATCCTTCTAACTAAACACCTTGGTAATATCAAGCACGGGAGCCGGTAGCCGGGAGCCGGGTACGTGTTCAACTACGTATAGCAAAGAGGAGAAAGGGAAGGAAACCAAGAGGAGAGGGAGAGGACGGGATAAAAGGAGGAGGGGAGGGAGAGGATTGGCGGAGAGGGGGAGTGTTACACAAACAAAAATCGACTGTTGCAGTGAACGATCAGGCAGCACCGAGCAAATACTGGGAAACAACCACGGGTCAAACAAATCCCCGGGCGAAGCCGGGTACGATGCTAGTCAAGGGTATAGGCTACAAATCGTCTGATTTGGTCACATCTGGTATACAACGAGACTATTGGCGTATTATTATTTTTATAAACATCGTGATTAATCCCCATGGGAGGTGTTATGCAACTTAATTTCTCGTGAAAAATTATTATAGAAAAAATTTTTATAATAATAATATTTATTGCCTAATATGTGCCACAGGTTGACACTGATAACAGCCAATACAATAAAAACAATGAATCATAATGAATGCAGCAGGCTTAGTCAGATGTTTCTCAAATATCTAGCGACACCAACATTCCTCAGCTTTGTTTTAAAGTTTGTTAATGTAGAAGCCATTCTAGTGCGTGTTGATTTAGCACTTAGCGCATCATCTCGACAAATGAATGATGGGTCGGTTTCATTTTTTGCTGACTTCGGTTCCGGTTTCGGTTTTCATGCCCACAAAACCGCGGTTTCGGTTTCTGTATCGGTTTTTACCACCCTCCACCCCAACCAGATATTTCTAGTTTTTTTTTCTTGTAACAGTAGTATTATTTGCTTCTAACTCGCTCCTGCTTTCACTTTCAGCAGCGTCATAGCCCATGGGACACCATTTTCCACTACTAGTTTCTTTTTAAATGAATAGGAGCTTTTCACTGTACGAAAAACCGACGCAAAATCCGAATCGGTTTCGGTTTCAGTGTTCAGCAAAAACCGAAAATTCGGTTTCGCTTTCGGTTACCGACCCATCCCTACAAATGATAAAACGTTTGAAGCTTCAGAATTGTCCAAGAAATGCGCACACACACACACACACAAAACGAAATCCAACACGCGTGGAAGGCAGGCCAGACATCAGTGAATCTCGTTACGAATGATGTTAAGTTAACTGTTTGTTCCCAAACAGTTTTAAGGGATCATCCGTCGTCAAGACCAAGACCTTCTGAGCCTCTACGTTTGTGATCCTGTCGAGGAGACAGCAAACAAGGCTCGTATCACTTGTGCACATCCTGTTTTCGAAAATTGGCAGTCGGTGAAACCTCTCTTGGTAGGTAAACAACGTTAGAGGACACCCTTAGAAAACCTGTGCTCATCTTGCAGACTTCAGTGGCCTTCACGATTCTCGGTCTGCAAGCACATGATGCCGCTTCTGCTCCGATATCAGGCGGTTGGAACCGCCATATTGTTTGCTTCTGCTGGCTATAGAGCAGTGACACGACGTAGTATTATTGTATATAACTCTATGCTGGAGCCTTAATGGGTTAGCTGCAAGGGGCACTGCAGAGAAAAACGGCAGGGCGTCATAATGAAGCCGATGCTGTGAAGTGTGATTTCTTAGACCTAAAACGCGCGATTTTTGTTGTTAGAGAAAACAACGTTATTTTAAGCCAAAGAAATCCGCTCTTTCGTTGTTTTCTCCTCCATTTTTATGTAGTGCACCTTGTAGTTATGCCCTCTAAAACCCATACCGGTGCCAATATGGCGGCAAATGTCACTGCTCTATAACATGATTGCAAATTTAATGGTTCCCTTCCAGAGGCTTTCACAACACTTAAAAGTTGGCCAATCATTAAACAAAAATACATCTGATGGCTGATGGTTTATTTTCAATTTACGGTTTTTTTTTTAAATATATATAGAGTAGCCATCAAGTGGAGGTGAAAGACGAAATCACGACGTTTCAGTTCCTAGCTCGGAACCGTTTTCAAGTGAAGGGTTTAAAAAACATGTCAAAATAACAGAAAATTCAACAAAACAACAGTAAACGTCTTCGTTCCCATAAATCAAAATTTTAATTAATGAAACAAGAAAACTCACTTGATTTTAAATTCCAAACACCAAAACATGTGAAAACTTAGAAACACTTTGCATAGGGCAGTGACACAACCACGCGCCAAGGCTGTTTGCCGTGGCGCTCGTATCACGTGATTGGGCTAGCCCACTCAGACGCCCAAAACTTCACTGTTTTCGTTCGTCAGTGGCTAACTCGTGATGATGTCACGACAAACAGCCGCGGGATCGTGGTATAGAAGAGACGTTGGAGACATTAGTTGCCAAGGAAGAATAGAGCAGTGCCTTTGTCGCCATATTGGCACCAGTATGGGTTTTGGAGGGCATAACTACAAGGTGCACTACATAAAAATGGAGGGAAAAACAACGGAAGAGCGGATTTCTTAGGCTTAAAATAACGTTGTTTTCTCCAACAACAAAAATCGCGCGTTCTAGGTCTAAGAAATCACTCTTCACAGCATCGGCTTCAGTATGACGCCCTTCTGTTTCTCTCTGCAGTGCCCCTTGCAGCTAACCCATTAAGGCTCCAGCATAGAGTTATATACAATAATACTACGTCGTGTCACTGCTCTATAGAAAGTGGGCTTAATTTTAAGGCTGAGCGAGTTTGAGGAGCTGCTTGGATCATTATACGGAGTTGAAAGTTATGCTAGGGTAAGCAGAACTATTTTCGGCTCCTAAAAAGGCTTAATGGAACGTTACAAATAAAGTAGGCCTAATTGAAGTTAGAGACCAGGGTAGAAGAATGCATAGGTAGTGCCACTCTTTCTCTCACAACGGTAAACATTTGGACGAAAGACGTACCTGCTTTCAGCGATTTACCGCCAGAGGGCGCTCTCGTCAAGTAACGGAAGTGCAAAGCATCATGGGTATCAAAACTATTTAGCGTCACTAGAACATATTGATCGTGATAAGAATAAAAAATTAATCGCTTAAAGTATATCGTAATTCAGATTAGGACATTAAAATAATTTTAAGAAAGAACAGAACAGGCTGATCGTTTTACTTTTTTTAATCCAACATTCAATTTTTAATACGGGTTGTCGTTACGAGTCGAGCTAGGTTTAACACATGGTTTTGTGTTCCGAGAACGCCCGACAAGCGTGCTCATCTCCGTTCACGCTGAAGCTTCATCCGTGGTTTAAGTTAATTGTAACGATCAATATACAGTTTGAATCGAACACAGAACAAGTTCTACTTCGGATGATGCCCACGCACGAGTATTTCGTCTGCTTCCGCAGGTATTGTAGCTGTTACAATGGCTACAATGGCAACGACGCCGCCATTTGTTATTTCAAGTTTCGGCTCCTATGAGAACCAGACAAGTGCTGCCTGCTGGTGCCGTTGATGGAAGCAGGTCTTTACCTCACGTTTTCAGAAAAGTGTCACCGCCTAGTAATCTACCCTGTTACAGACAAAGGGGTAGGGATAGATTATAATTGGTTGGGGCCAAAACAGGTTCGGATTGAAAGGGAAGTGGGAAGTTTGGGGATTGATCTCGCGAAAGGGGAATGAATGGCTCAAGTCATCTCATCTCGTGCGATACAATGTTGTTACATTTGATGTTTGATGCGTGAGACTTTCAACATGACAATAGGTCATTGTTAACTATGATTGAATGTGGTCAAAGGGTCAAAGGGTTTTAGCGAGCGATAATCGCACCCGGTCATCTGTCCAACGCTGCCCTAAGGCCCTATGTCTGCAGTACCCGGTATGGATTCCCAGGTGGTGAAATAGTCTAAACAGTTTATAGAAGGGAGCAGAAAAAAAAAGGGTTTTAGCGAGCGTTAACCGCACCCGGTCATCTGCCCGACGAAGCCCTAAGGCCCTATGTCTGCAACAGAAAATTTGGTCTGCTAACATTGACCAAATACAACAATTAAGATTTGCGGTATTGCTATGTCCCATTGCATTGAATTGATCGAACAAAACGATAATTCTTAATTGTTGTATTCGATCATTGTTAGCAAACCAAACTTTTTGCTCCCCTCTGTCAATAGCTTTCAGTTTATAGTTAAACCTTATTGTTACATTGCGAAAGTTTTTTGAGACCGAAGTCTGATGACATCGCATTCTTCAGGTTATCGTGAGATGCAGCTTGACTTTTGAAACTCGGCAAATTGTCGCGATGTGGCTACAAGTGACGGTGAGAAGATATTACGACTACCGGGTTTCAGTGTTAGAGACGAATGGCTCAATCTCAATCTATGGTTAATCCACAAACCATATGTCTATGAATCTATGGAATCCACACCAATTCGACAACAAACGAGGGTGTGGAAACATGGTTTCCTACCAGTCCAACATAGGTTACGCCTGGAGTATAGCTTATGGTATTATTTTATGATCTGCTTTAGCTGCAGCCGTAAGATTATAGAAACGGGTGCACTGACACTTTAATCCTTTTAATACGAGGACAAACTGCCACGTGGAAAAATGGTAAATTCCTCATCAGGTATAGATGTCTAAGGCCTATCAGTTCAATTGGTTAGTTATACACGTGCTGTGGCATTCGTGTTTTCAGAATCAAACGTCACGTATAATTACGTAACTTTGCGCAAGTCTTTCCTTAATGCCTAATTCACCAAACGATATCTGTAGCGTAACCGTATAATCTTAACTGTAAACAAACGAACTTTTGTTCCTGAGTTCATCCTCATGCTAAAATGCATTTGGCTTTCCATCCTGTTTAATGTTTACTCGTCCTCGTGCATTACGAATAACATGAGTCGAAAATGTTTTCTTCATTGGCTGAGGGGTAAAGCCTTAAATTGCTGGGCCTTTAACCACAAACGTTTTTTTTAAAAATGGATTCATGGATGTTTCTACAATTGCCTCCTCGGTATGCCCCTACCTAAAACGGCTACTTCCACGGAAAAGAAACTTAAACCGAAGTATATGGCTTCAACATGCTCTTAATATAAAATTAAATTTCTCTCCCTTAAT
The DNA here is from genome assembly GCA_023313725.1 of Lithobius niger. Taxonomy (NCBI): domain Eukaryota; kingdom Metazoa; phylum Arthropoda; class Chilopoda; order Lithobiomorpha; family Lithobiidae; genus Lithobius; species Lithobius niger. Next base: position 7,198 of record JAHWFP010250775.1, read on the forward strand.
CCCCTCAAACATCTTTGGGAAAACAGCGGCATTGTGACAATGGGGGAATCTTAGGCCTTTATTAAATTCGTGAGGAACAGTACGCCAAGAGATATACACACACACCCACAGGACGAATCGTTAATTCCTCATAAGGATATATGGGGAGGAGAGAGAGTGTATGATTAGAGATGACACCGTTGCTTAGGCCACAATGAAGAAGCTTACAAGATAGCTTAACATTGCTGACATTGCCGATTCGGGACCGAGCAAGCGCTACAAGCGCAACAGGAATCCCATTAGGAGTCGAGCGCTCTACATGCGAATAAACTTAATTAAAAATTTCCATTAACCTTGGCTTATGGCTATAAGGCATCATCTGTGCATATATGGCTGCTCGTCCTTGCCAGCATGGAGGCAGAGCAAACAAAACAAAAGGCATAATTGCCCTCGACCTCTGACCTTCACAACCTCGTAAACAGCGAGTTAGCGTATACATGCGAAACTCCCATTGTGTTTGCGTAAACGCTGTCTCTGCCCATTCACAACTTAATAAAAATGCAGGACTAATAATAATGCCAGGTCCATCACCTCCATGTTAAATTATTTTACAATTTGTGTCGCTTAATTTATACTGTAGGATGAACCACGCTGCGTTACACGGGCTCACCTTTATTTGTTCATTGTGGCAGTCTCGAGTTTCCGTTGGCTCGTAAAATCAGGCCGTTAGTACCCTACATTAAAATTCACAAGAGTTTATTTTTTTTATTTTTTTTAAAGTTCTATGGAGACCTTGGTAATTCCAATGTCGAAATTAACTCTTGCTTTAACGCGTTTTTGTCTCAATAATGGTACATGAAGCCAGGACTCCTTATTTGTGCGGTGGTTTACTCCTTGCGGCCTGTTTGTAATTTCCTGCGTTCTAATAGTGGAATGCACCAAATGGAAAACTTGCTTTGCGGGAATATGGTACCGGGAAAAATTGCTTTACAAGAATATACAGCAAGGAAAAATTGCTTTGCAGTAATATACTATAAAGAAAAATTGGTTCACAGGAATATACTACGGGGGAAAATTGTTTCACATTAACACACCAGGAAAAATTGCTTCATTGCAGTATACTACGGGGGAAAATTGTTATGCAGGAATATACCATGGGAAAAACTGCTTCACAGGAATATACTACAGGGGAAAATGGCTGTACGGGATTATACCACGGAAAAAATTTCTCCACAGGAATATACTATGGGGAAAAATTGCTTTACAGGAATATACAATAGGAGAAAATTGGTTCGCAGGAATATACTACGGGGGAAAATTGCTTTACGGGAATATGCCACGGGAAAAAATTGCTTCATACGAATATACTATGGGAAAAAATTGCTTTGCAGGAATATACAACGGGGGAAAATTGCCTCACAGGAATATACTACGGGAAAAATTTCTTCGCGGGAATACACCACGGGAAAAAATTGCTTCACAGGAATGTACTACAGATAAAGATTGCTTTGTAGGAATATACAACGGGAGAAAATTGCTTCACAGGAATATATTACGGGGAAAAATTGCTTTGCGGGAATATATGACAGAGAAAAACTGCTTCACGGCAATATACTACGAGGAAACATTACTTCAAAGGAATATACTATGGGGAAAACCTGCTTCATGAGAATTCACAACACAGAAAATTGCTTCGTGGGAATATACCACGGGGAAAAATTGCTTCACAGGAGTATATCACAGGGAACAATTGCTTCGCGGCAATAAACCAAAAGAAAAATTACTTCGCTGGAATATACTATCGGGAAAAATTGCTTCACGACAACATACTGCAGGGAAAAACTGCTTCTCGGCAACAAACCACAGGAAAAATTGCTTCGTGGGAATATACTACAGGGAAGAATTGTTTCGCAGGAATATACAGCAGGTAAAAGTTGCTTCGCGGCAATAAACCACAAGAAAAATTACTCACGGGAATATACTATGGGTAAAAATTGCTTCACGGGAGTATATGGCAGGAAAAAATCGCTTCATGGGAAAATACTACGGGGGAAAAATTGCTTCGCGGTAATATACTATAGGGACAAATTGCTTCGCGGGAATATACTACGGGGAAAATTTGCTTTGTGGGAATACACCGCAGGAAAAAAAATTGCTTTGCGTATGTGGCCAGTTTGGTTTCCCTAGACACCTAAGGATTAATTTTTGCAATACAAATAAATAAAAAGAAGGTAACACGTAAATGTTATCCTTCTGACATGTGACGCCATCCAGAAGAGTGTTAAAATACTACGGCCGTAGCCCATAGTGCATTGAGGAGAACAAGGGACTATGGTAACTATGGTAACTAGCACCACGTCCAACTGCTAGCTTAAAGGAAACGCAGTAGTTCAACTAAGATTTGTTAGTCTTTTATTATTATTGCCTAATATTTCATTGAATCAGAATTCAAGTGAGTGGCATAGGGGCGTCTCTAAGACAAAATATTCCGGTGGGGGGGGAGGGTCTGTGATACTGGAACTTTTTTCTGAAAAATGTTAAGCACTTTTTTTTTGCTATTTACCCAACCTTTATTCTTTGTAATTTCATCAACTTCTCTTTTTTTCCGATTGAGGTCCATTTTTCCGACTCAGCCGTTTGGTTGGGCTGTTACACCCCCCCCCCCCCCATCTATTTTCGGCTATGGATTGGAGTAATAGGGTGATCGAGATTCGAACAAGTGATTTGTACATCACTTCTCACTCACCTTTGTATTTTTCAAGGCCGTAATATGTAGATTTCTGGGACCCGCTGTACAGGCTACATCCTACGGGCGCCACGGTTAGCACTCTTATTAAGTAGGTGAAATATTGTGGCCATTAATGGAAAGTGCGTAAGAACAAAGCAGAAGCTTCATACATTTTAAATCAATGTAAACAATACATCGCTCTAAATTATACAAGGATAAA
>JAHWFP010250788.1:0-11152 GCA_023313725.1 Lithobius niger
TGCACCTCAAGATCACGTAACCACGAAGGGCCGATCTCTATCGGTGCTGGAAAGACTGAATGTGCCGGGACCATCAAGTCACTCGCTTATCACTGAACGTGTCAGGAATCACCAAGCCTCGCTTCTACTGCTTTCAAACCACACCTCGCTTCTACCGACTTTCATTTAGTGCACGTCAAGATCACGTAACCACGAGGGGCCGATCTCTATCAGCGCTGGAAGGTCTGACGGTGTCAGTCTGCCTACCGGACAAAATGTGAAAATAAGCCGATGGCGCAAATAAGAGGCACAGCCTCGTTCAAGCTAATCAAAGCTCAGTAGTATTCGCAGTTGCCGAAGGGTACATCACACAAAGATCAGCAAAGCAGACCATTACCCGTTCTAGTTGTTTCTCTCTGGGCTTTCTCTTTCCTCACTTCATTCATGCCCTCATACTTTGAATCATCGGGCACTTTCACTCATCAAAGCTCACCTCCGTCCTGTCGCTTGCTCAGCATGCTACCCTTGCCTACCCTCCCATGGCCCGAAGACCGACGGAGCAAGTTTACGGTAGAGCTGGGCCGATAGAAATTCATGCCCTCATACTTTGAATCATCGGGCACTCTCACTCATCAGGCTCTCCTTCTGACCCTGCTGTTCAATCACCTCAAGTTTTCATCATCACTTCTTGGACTTAGCCGACACCAAAGGGGGTTTTGTTGCGGATAAGTATTCAATACCTTCGGCACCAAGGAGCGGCATTGCGTGCAAGCATTCACGCCTTTGGTTGCCAGCCTACCTTCGGGCCATGATCGGCTCTCGTCTCCAGACCATTTGCGTCATGGCCTTCGGTAAAAATGCGCCCTGGAACCTTCTTTGCCCATTATCTGCCGAAGATCTGTCACTCCTTCGGCTAAAAAGCGACTTGGCGCCTTCTTCTCTCATCATCTGCCAAATGTCAGGCATTCCTCTGGTCAAACATGCACTCATTCTGCCAAAAGCCCTTTCGTACCACATATCTACTTCAATAACCCAAGGTCCGACATGTATTAGGCGTACCGGGGCTTTTCGGTCTCGCCGAGTTGCCCTCCATATCTATGATTTGGACCCCTACATCAGCGTTGCTAATGCAAAAGAAGGGGATTCCTACTAACGAAAATCAGATTCTCTACCCCGTACCAAAGTGCGGTTTTGCGGCATGGAGCAGCCAAAGCCCTGAACAAATCCTGCTTTGATCGGTTGCAAAACCAGGCTCAGCCGTGCAAGGTTTGAGAGTGCACCTAGCGTTGCTAACCGAAAAATCTTTGACAGCTACAGGAACAGTTTGTTTGGACTTAGCCAAATTATAGGCACGTCCACAAGCTATATGATGCCATCGCCACACCTGTTGCTAGCTCTCAGCCCCCGGCTAGATGGACGGCCCCAGAAGATGGCGACCCCAGAGGCAACAGCACGCGGGATGATGGACACGTGTTCCCGCAACTTGTCTGCTTGCATCCCAGGGCTAAAGACCGGTGTACTTTGCACCGGGGACGTGCGTGGTTGAAGCCAGATGGGTAAGCTGCTTTAACTTCCGGCGCAAGAAACATTGCTTTCAAATCTTTGAAAACTAGCAAATTCCAATGCCCGTGTCTCTCCATGTATTGCTCCCCCTGTACCACTACGTCATTCTCAAAAATTGTATCCACTTTATTATCGAAGGTCAGCTCACCTTTTTTCTTTTCCTATTGTAACCCGAATACTGGGTCAGTGTCCTTGGGGTTTTCGAAAAAATTTATCAAGAAATATTTAGCAGTGTCTCCAATATTCTGACCAGGTAACAAACTATCGAGGGACCTTAGAGTAGCGATGTTAGGAAACTCCGGGGGATGAAAATGCATCTAGATTGCACTGCGGAATATGAAGGCATGAGTTTAGGATCAGTGCTAGTAGTTGTGTATTCGGTTTTGGACTCGGGAGAAATTTGTAGTTCAGCCGGGATTGTATATTCGGCGAGACTGAAATCGAGAGGGGTCGACAATGTTTTCTAACTGGGCGTACCTCAAGGGAACGGTGATAAGCTGAATGATTAGTAGTCATCCTCGTCACTTTCTTCCTCTTTGTAAACTTTAATCGTGGTAGTTTGTGTGGCTAGAGTATTTTTAATCAGAATAGTTTGCATGGCTAAAGTGTTTTTAATAGATGTAGTTTGCGTGGCTGCACCAAGGACAGGTATCAGTTTCAGGGTGCTTACTACCGGATTAAAAAATTATTGTAGCAATTCTTCTTGCTCTCTCTTGCCCAAACATTAATTTAAAATTTTATTTAGTTAAGTGTCTGTTAAGTTTTGCGATTACTCGTTTTGTCTCCGTTCTTTTGTTTAATAGGCAAAACGAACATTTATATATCCATTCGTTTAACGTTTTGTCAGTTGATAATAACCCATAAGGCTTTTTCTAACAATTTTGACACAATGTTTTAAAGTCTGAAAATTCCATGTCTGGGACTTTCGCAAACGTGTTTCAAATTTAAATCATCCACGGGGAAATGGAATAATAAATTTACGTTGTCTCTGACCACTTGTTTAGGAATGCTATTGTAGGACTGACTGCAATAAACAACATCAGCGTTCAAATGACATTCTTGAGCGAAATAACATTCGATGTTTTTTTTTTGTTTGTCTAAAAGGCGATCGTCAAAAATAATCATGTTTCGAATGTTTGGGTCTAGTTCTTCGGGTGGAATTAAATCTATTTGAAAATCGTGAAAAAAGTTACATTCTGTCCAATGTTTTCCTCAATTTCCTCAAATATCTACTGCAAAGCTTTGTATTTAGGCTGGCAAAGTTTTACTGTAAATACTGGTCGTAGTCGAGCCATCTTTCGTTACAAATAAAATTAAACAATAAGTTCGTTTTTCCGCAATTTGCGGGGCCTATAATCAGACATCTGATATTTGAAGGTAGAAATGGTTGGTTTTGAAGTTCTTTCTTAGGCACAAGAAAATCATAATTTTTAATTTCCATAACATTTTTAATTTACACATTTTTTTAACGTTTACACAGTTACCAAACCCATGAAGTCTTCATCGGAAAATTTATCGTTGAAAACATACGAATGAGCTGCTCCATAATCAACGTTTGCTCTATAATTTCACGTTGCTGGGAGAATCATCAGTGACGTACATCGCGGTAATTTTCCGGGTGACTTCCGTCAAGTTTAAAGCATTATAAGATGGCAAGTTGAGCCAGTGTTTGTCGATGACATTTTTGTTAAGTTTCCTGTTAGTTTTGTGAATGTTCTCATACACCCAAGTTCTAAGACAGTTTGTCTCCATTACCTTCGTTCACCTTTTCGCAACAGGGTAACAGGTGTATTGGGGTAAGCCGCATGCATAGAATTAGGATAATTGAATGTAGTCAAAGACAGAGGTTTTTGCTCGTCATACTCGGTTTCTAGTTTTTTATACATATGTACCGTTTAAGATTTTTCAACAGTTTTGAGTTTCGAGTCGCTGGGCGAAATCCAACCTTTATATTTCGATTTTTCGTATGAAACGGGAGTCCCCTAACCCTTTAAATCTTGCGACTGAATGGAAGGAGACAAGGAAAACTTTACACCGTTGTTGATCTTTGTACCATTGTCTTTATTAACTTTCAGCAAGTTTTTTTGTAAGAGATTGGAAAGATTCGTTTGCCAGGATGGTTGAGACATTTTGAGGTTATTATTTATTTTGAGGTTCTTCCTTTTATTATGTACGAAAAATTTAAAAAATAAGCCTCATCGGACATTTTTTAAATTTCTCGTATTCAAAAAAGGATGTCAGTCAATAAGTTTGGATAGATATTGAAAAGGATGAGGGGGAAAGAGGTGAAGTGATGGTAGTCAGTCGGAGAGGACAGCCAGGACTAGGATGCGTTTTAACCCTTAAAAACAACTACGATATGCAAAGCAAGCGTGTAACTAAAGTTGGAACTGCTATCAAACCTGAAGACGCGGTAAATTATTCTCAGATCGGTACTCTGGCAACAGACATTCAGAAACTTAAAACCGACTTGCCTCCTGCCATCTCTCTTCTCGCCGACGAGTTGAATTCCACCATTTCCAACATAAAAAAATACGTTTTTCTTAGATAAGGCTGACGGAAATTTTTATGCAAAGAAGATGCCAATTAAAGACAAAGCTTTCCCCCGGCTTGTTGCCCGAAAATGATAAGCCGTAGTTCGGATCTTGTAATTATTAAGTCGCTTCTTAAAGTGTTCATATTCGGAATAATCATAATGGCATCCTTGAGTGCCCATTTGCTTCTATAGCCAACTCGATAAATTTATTCAAATCTACGATTTCATAGGCCGCTGGGGTGACAAACACTTTCTGCCAGGAAGCACCAGTATCACTAAAATTGAATTTCGTTATTTTTTGAAATGATGTTATGAAAGGTGTTGTACGTTTCTAAATTAAGCAGACCCAATTCGTAATTTTTTTCAGAGTCCAAATGAATAGGAGTGTTTAGATTAATTCTCAAATCAGAGTCTTTGCTGGACAGGATAATTGAACAGGATAACTGCACAGCAAAAAAAAATGTTTGTGGCTTCAGTTATGAGCGTTAAATAGCATTTTTTGGAGGAGCAGGCAATAAAGTGGTTTACTAAAAAAAAATAAAAAATTAAACGAATGATTTGTTTTTTTATTCTGTTTCTTTTAGGTAAAACCTATTACACTTAATAAGCTTCTTATTGTTCACAATCACACAGTTGCCCAAACTTAAAAACGATAAAAGGATGTTTAAAAAGTTTAGTCTTAGCTGTAAAAAAACAGCAGTATTCATGATTTATTTAATGTTTTTTTTACATCTACATTGAACTGTCCTGATGATAGCCTATTGCAAGCAAAGGAAAGGACAAGTTTATTAAGTTACATGGCTTTATATAACAGTTGGTCATGTGACAACAGTTGGTAACATCTACGGGAATCAGTATGAATCAGTATATGGTTAAGGTATGGCATTCTAACACTATTACTTAGTTTGCGTAAGGTTAACAGTAAGGTAACTAAAGATTGCTAAGTAATTGGAGTGCTACAGTGACGACACCATACTAACGAAAGTGAAATAAAAAATTGTGAAAAAAATCCTAACTACCTGAAACAAAAAGAATCAATTAGTTGTATAATTTTTTTTTATTTTGCACATATATCTCTATGATGAGTCACTGTATTTTTAACCTTAAGAACAAGTTTTTAATTTAACTGAAAGAAAGTCAGCTGTCTAGGCACTTTCACAGTATAATAGCTTGAAGTTTTGAAAACTAAAAAACCTTAAAATTAATATTTTTTGTAACTCAGAAAAATTTTATTTTTATAGAATAGCCTGAAATCAATAGCCCTCTTAAATTTGTACATTTTAATCATTTTACTTGGTTTATTTTTATTTTTTAAAGATAATGATGGCGCTGTTCAACAATTTTCTTCTGCAATTTTGGAATTTTATGAGTTTCCCAAACTTCTTGTCAAGAATTTTGAAGAAATTTATAGAAGAATCTTTGAAGAAAATATGTATCAACTTCCGCTACTGTAGCAGCATGTGGCTATAAGTTTTGTTGAACCTCTTTTGTAAAACATCTTTTACTTGCGTGGCGTTACTTTGCTCCAGTACACACAAGACGATGCTTTTGCCATGAAAATAAAAAAAAACGTAAGAATAAAACCAAGGAATCTGTGTTCCTTACAAGCAACTATAACATAACATTTTTATCTAACGACAACAGTTTAAAATTGACCTTGTCTATTGAGGGCAAGTATAACAAAAACGCGATATTTTTGCCAACACGGCACAATTTAAAAATACCCCCAATTGGGTTAACAGATAACAAGGTAAATTTGTACAACGAAGTTACATGTTACATAAGCTGTGTTTTGGTTTTATGTCATTTATAAGTTAAAATGGTCAGGTGCTTTTTAAAACGTTTGTGACGTCCCAAGACTGGTGAACGTTTTTGAGTTTCAGTTTCGGAAGCAATTTTTTGCAATGGTGAAACAACCTTCGCTTAGTCTTATTTTTTGTTACTGGTGTTGGAATATGATGATTAGTGTTGGAAGCTACGGCGCTTTCTGCTTCTCCAATATCTCCACAGAGGGAGTTGCTCACGGAATGAAACAAGGGTTTTTTTACGATACTTCCTTTGATAACACCGCCTACTGGCTTCTCGGTGATTGGTTGAAGTGATGGACTATTATGCTTATGACGGCTGTCCGATTTTGATTTGATGTTGCCAGGCTCGGTACGCGTGCACTTAGGTGACATTGTCTTCGACTTTGCGGGAGGCGTAAACAAACTCGGATACCAATAGATTTCCTCTTTCTGTGATGAAAAGGCGTGACAACAACGTGATTTGGTTTAGCAGTGGAAGAACGTCTAATTTCGTAAAATGCTTGTTTTGACAAATAAGTGGAATTTTTATTCATCGCTGAATTCGTAACATTTTCTGCTGTGTTTCACAGGCTTTATGGACTTAATTTAGACAATGGCTTGACAGGAATTACTGCGTCTTGGATGTTAGTGTCTACCTCTCTCTACCTTAGGTGAGCTCTTGCCTTACGCAACACTACGTTAGTTTCTGTTAGGAAATTATAGATTTGACGTGCAAGTATGACATTTATTATTCCGGATAGCCATAAATTGTTTGACGTTCGGCTGAAGTTACGCTACCACATGGGGGTGTTTACTGTAAACTTAACCAACGGTTTATTTTGTGTGAACTCTGAATTTGTTTTTGGTGACGATTTTTCACTTTCGCTATTGGATCCGGAAGCAACAAATCAAGGCGTGATTTGAACTCACGATTAAAAATAAGTTACGCTGCTGTTGCTTGAGTGGTAGTACTTAGCGTACTACTGGATTCTATAAATGTGTTAATACTATCTTGTATTCCGAGACCACCCCTTCTCGTAGCCTTATAGACTTTCTTAAAGTTTTTAACAAGGCCTCAGCCAGCCCATTTATCCAAGGAGAATAACTAGGTCCTGTTAGGTGACAAATACTCTTGAATTTTAGCCAATCCTGAAACAAACTCGAGCACCATTGAGGCCGTTGTCTGTAACAAGAATGTCTATTAATTCGTATTTGGCAATGTGAGTATTCATGATACCTATTACTTTTGCGGACGTGATGCTTTTCATTTTGTGGCCAAATGGAATTTTGCTATGGGCGTCAACCACAATCAAAAACATATAGTTATCCACGGGGCCACAAAAATTAGTGTGAAAATGGGCATTCTGTTTGAGTGGATAGTCCCAGGTGTGTTTAGGAACTGGTGTTTGATTTTTTTTGAACTCTTGGCAATTGGCACAAGATTTTACTTTACTCTCAATAGCGGCATCCATAGAAGGCCAAAATATTTTCGCTCATGCAAGACCTTTTAACTTTATGTAAGTCTTCTAGCATTTGTTTCTGCAAAGCTGTGGGAATTATGACTCGGAATCCCCACAATAATGTATCTGACTATACTGTAATTTCTGTACGTCTGATGAAATATGGAAGTAAATCCTGGTTGTCACAATGACTGGGCCAGCCATGGTGAACATATCTAAAGACCTTACATAGAATAGAATCCCTACGACTTTCAGCAACTAAGGTTTCATGTAGAACTAGTAAATTAGAATTGGTTTCTAATGCTAATATGTTGTACTGCTCCTCTGCCTGCTCAAATTCCTCAACATTGGAGAGGGGGAAACGTGACAACGCATCAGCTGTTACATTTTGCTTTCTAGGAATGTGCTAAAAATCATAGGAATACTCGTTCAGGACTGCCCAACGCTGAACTCTCACTGCTGCTATTTGGGGAATACATTTTTTCGGACCAACAATCCAAAGAAAATCCTTCTGGTCAGAATGAAGGATAAACTTTTGACCACGCACGTATTTGTGAAATCTTTTCGTGAAATCTATTCGTGAAATCCATTCGTGAAATCTCTTCACTCCCCAAGCTACACTTAAAGCATCATGATCAAAATGGCTATAACCTTTTTCTGCCTTTGTTAACTTTCTAGAGGCAAAAACTATTGGTCTGCTCTCACCATTAGGCATTATATGCATTAGGCTACAACCTACCCCGTAGGGACATGCATCGCACACCAGTTTAAGCTTCTATTGGGGGTCATAATGCACTAGTAGCTTAGACTTTACAAAAAGTTCTTTTACTGTGTTAACTGCCTTGTCACAATCCTTCCCCCAGATCCATTTAACTATAGGGCTCAACAGCCTGGTCACTGGGGCAAGAATATGTGCCAAGTTAGGAAGATACTTCGTATAGTGGTTTACGAAACCTAAGAAACTTTGCAACTCCTGTATATTTGTAGGGTTAAGGGCGTTTGGAATGGCTTCTATAACTTCTGGCAGGGTGTGTAAATCTTCAGCATTGATCATGTGACCAAGATACTTGAGTTGAGGCTGGGATAGCTTGCATTTGTCAATACGAGGTTTAGCACCCGCATCCTGGAGTGCAGTCAAAAGCTGGTTTAACGATTCCTCGAGGGATTGTCCCTTGCCACCGACCAAGATGTCGTCGTAAAACAACATACACTTAGGAATTTTGTTAGCGACGTGTCATAATGTGATGGAATATTCCAGGACTTGAGGCAAGGCCTAACGGTACTCTAAGCCATCTGTAAAGTCAGTGGCGTGTTAATCGTTAAAGTAGCTTGAGACTCTTTATCCAACTCAGTTTGCAGGAACACATCCTTTAAATCTATCAAATCTATCTAATAGTTGACTAAATAACTCCGCAGCTGTGAGAACTGGATAGTGGTCTACCTCTAGATGAGAATTAACGGTGGTCTTGTAATCCCCCATGACACAAATGTCACCATTCTGTTTATGAACTATGACCAAAGGAGTCGCCCACTCAGAAGTTTTCACAGCCTTCAGTTAACCCAGGCCAACAAGGTGCAGGATTTCCTGGTTAACTCGTTCTTTTAACACAATGGGGACGGGCCGAACTCGGCGATAAACCGGTTTTGCATCAGCTTTTAACTGTATTTTGGCTTTGTAATTTTTGAATTTTCCAAAGCCCGGGCCAAATTGCTCTGGAAACCCCTCTTCAATCTCCTTTGTGTTAATCACAGAAGGGTTTAACTTAACTTTTTTAACCTGTTTAACTTAAGTTTGGAGATCAATAAAGGCATCATTTCCTACTCGAAATACAGAAAACCAATCGTTGCCAAATAAATTTGACTTATAGTGTTTGGAAACCATAGCAACTAAATGCCATTTGGCCATTTACAGTTACTTCCAAATTAACTTGAAACATGGCTAACTCCTCCCCTTCAGTGTACGATTTTTTAGAGTAGGGGGTATTTTGTAATAGCACATTGGAAAAGTTTTTGTTTAGACAACTGTTCCATCTGCACCGGAATTTTGTTCCATGAGTAACTCGATTCCCTTCAGAGTGACTGGAATGTACCATTTAGATATTTTCATTCGGTTAATGACTACTCTATTCATTTGCACTGGTTCTGAACTTTGTTCAGGCAATCTGTATACTCAGATGGTGTTGTTTTGCAAGCACTAGTCCTCTACAGACTCCAAATCACTGCTAGAATCATCAAATTTGTTATTTACATCACTTCTTTTAGTTTCAGAATCACTAACTTCGTTTTTGGTAAGCTGATTACCTTTTTTACGGTAGCTGTACTTATTCTTAGCCTTGCTTTTGGGAGTAAAACTCTGAGATGCTTTTGAGTTTACTTTTGGTGTTTTTGAACTGGGCTTTTCCTGCAGACTACTTTCAGTTTTCCTTTGGTAAGACATCGGCCACAGTGTAATCCTTGCATTTACATCTTGACTAGATATGGCCGCCGCGTCCAAAACAAAAAAAAGTGATATCCTAACCTGGTTTAGGTCGAAACTTAGAAGTTTTGTTTCTTTTCGTGACATAATTTACAGATTTGATGGTTGAACGTATTTCCACCTGGACTGCCTCTGCAGATTCCAGGGACAGAGCAAGTGACACTGTTTCTGATAAACTTAACGTTATCTTCAAAAGCTCCATTTGAATTTTTTCAGACAAATTCCTCCAATGAATCTATCCCTGATCATTTTACAATTATTAATATTCTTAATTTTGTCAAAATCGCAATGTTTAGTTAAAAGCTTAAGAGCTGAAACATATTGATTTATTGATTCATCAGACTTTTGAGCAGCTCTTCTGAAGAATTTCATTCTTTCTGACACTACAGAAGAAAGCAGGTCCAAATTGTTAAGAATAGCCTTAACTAGGGTTCGACCGAGCCAAGATAATTACCCAACCCGGTACCAGGCAATGCTATTTTTCCCGATTTGGACTCTGTAAAAATTCGACTGAGTACAAACAGGCTAATAATTATTTGTTGAAAAAATTATTTTTATTTTCATAGTTTCATTTATACCTTCTGGTTCCCTCTACAAATACTTGCACGCAATAGATATTCATTAATGCGCACAGCAAAAATCAGATAAATTGCTTAATAGTTTCGGAGAACCAATTTTTTTCAATTACGGACTGTAAACGAACTAAAATTGAAAATCTCCGTGTTGAGAAAACGCGTCCGTAAGTCGGCGATAGTTATGCTAAAAATCGTTGTTCTCACCTGATAAGCGATAATGTGACAGTTTATAGTTTTCTTTTCCATTTTAGTTGTACATCGCAGCTGCTGTTTTAAATTTTTAATGTTGTGAAACATCATCTTTCTCGTGATTTTCAACAACGAACTGAACATAGGTGCGCACGTGAAATCTGAAGCGTACCATGGAGGTCATTGTGAAATCGCCCGTCAGCCAATGAGAGCGCGCCAAATCGGTCACGTGGTGCCTACTAGCCAATGAGGGAACGCGATCTTCCAATTGCTTTGGAAAGGCAACTCGAGACCGCCAGAAACAGCCTCTTACATTCCATCTGATTGGCTAATGCCAAACGGGCATCGAGAAAATGTGCTGAGAGGCCCGGATAGAAGGGAATTCCATATTTTCAGTGCACCCAAGATGGCGGCGCCCAGTCAAATGGTTTGATCGCTGAAGTTGTAATGAAGTTGTAATGAAACCGTTTTAGGCAATTTTGTAATAGCTCTTGCAATGTAAAGTTTTTACAAACAGTGGGTGTAAAATATTTTTTCTCGGGGGAGTAAATTTTATGCTTTCTTTTACACGCCTGCTATTAGATACA
>JAHWFP010250798.1:7800-19743 GCA_023313725.1 Lithobius niger
GCACCTGTGTGCTTTTGTTTTTTGCCAGAAAGCAAAAGTTGGTATTTGAAATTGTCCGGACGGATTTTCTTTTTAGCTGGCTAACCTGCGCATATAAAATCTGTTCTGCAGCTGCATTTGCCATTTGCAAAATAATTTTCGCATGGAATGGTTTAACTGGAAGAGCAGGTAAGAAGATCGTTTATTTCACTGATTTTAAACATAAATGTGGCTTAATACAAGTTTTAGGGTAATACCAAATCATAAAACAAGGTTTCAGAATACATTTTTTTGGATTCTATGCTTAGTAAACCTTCAAATTAACGACTTTTGTAATGTTGTTTCTAGGTAACAGTAAACGGTAAATTGAAAGTAACAGTGCCGAGTTTTTCTACAAATTATTACAAGCTGGCGGTTCAGTTGAATGATATGTATGCAAAAACACCATTCCAAGTCTAAATATGTTACTAATTTAAAATGTGTGGTTCAAAATTAGCCACCTTATTTCCACAGATTAGGCTAATTACGATAAATTGGCGACTGCCACGTTTTTTTTTTTCGTGTGTATATTTTACAATTCTTGATTTTAATCACGGGTTAGGCGCTAGTTTATGACAGTGTTGATATTTAAATTGGCAGATATTTACACCAAAAACCCCACCTTTTGGTTTAAATCCATCTGAAAATTTGTTTTTACATGTCATAAACCTCATGAATTTAATGTCAGTTTAATTTTTTTTTAATGTCACTTTAAATTCAGTTAATAAAGGATTGTTGTTTTGTAAAAAATAAAAAGTATTCTGCAAACGTGCAAGGCCCATTTTATGCGTACATAACTACAACGTAATAGATGATCTATTAGGATTTTCTGGCACAACTTCACTTTTTTGTTAACGCCACGCTTTGTTAGCTACACAACGTCAGCTAATCGCGAAGTGAATAAATCATTGATTAGGCTTTCCTGGCACGCATCTGGCGGCTTGTCAACAAACCCCAGAAGCTTGAAAAAATTATTCGTACGCACGATTGCGTTCCATGTGTTTTTTTTTTGTCAGTTAGTTAGGCAACATGCGTGAATAGCATAATTTTGGAACATTAATTCAGAAAAAAATCTGTATGCTTTCTTTCAGTGATGTGCTTTTTTTTAAAAACTTTATGGGGTTTTCTGGCTATTTTCTTTCCTGAGAATGTGTCTGGAAACACCAGAGGCCATTAGTCAATTTAGAGGTTAATGCCACTCAGGGTATATACAGCTTTTCAATAGTAGGTCAGTGAACAAAAAAACCTCTGAAAATATTCAAATAGGACCCAACGAGAAAGTTTACACGTTGGAAAATTGCTCACAACATTTTTAAAATGCAAAATATTAGGAGCGGGCCTGCAGGGTTGCTCAAAAGGGGTTGCTCAAAAGGGCCTGCTTTCCACCAAATTTTATATTACTATTTTTTACTGCAGTTTTATGCATTTACATTTAAGTACGTGTTCTTTCCTATAAAGCAGGTTCGTAAGAGCCTCGGGAAATTTTCCATCATGTTTGTTACAAGAAAATTCTGCTTGTTTTCTAGCTAGAATTCAAAAAGTTGCATAACTTTTCAATTCATCTGTTCAAACAATAAATGATGAACGTTTTTGTGTGCACAACAAACAGAAACAGTCACCATAAAAATGAAGTTGAAAGACTTTGTTTAATTCACCTTCGATTTTACATAGGCACCAAGAAGGAAAAGCTCGTAAGTGGTCGAGTTAAATAATGCAACATGTTAAAATGTCTACTACATAAAATATATATTAAAGTAACATAACAAGCGTACAAGAAATTTTTTTTACCAAAATTGCGCTTATAGTTTAAGAAGAAATTAGGGTCAGCCAGTAGCCAGCTATTTGTTACCCAAATTTTTTTAAGATTACCCAGCTTGAACGGAAATTTTAAGAAAATTTTGCCAATGCAATTTTCATGTTGCCCTTGCCCATACTTGTTTATAGGTATTATATCTTGTTTTGATTAGAGTATTTTAAACGCTTGCTAGTTTAATTATTTTGTATTTGAACACGTAGCACTTTATGTTCCGTACATAGTGTGTCATTTTATCTGCCAGAAAAACTGGCTTTTTTTTATTTTATAAATTTTAATATTTCCTGACAAAATAATGTCATTAATTACACAATATTTTGGGGTTTAGTAACTTCACTAAAATTAGGAAATGCTGAAATGCTAATCTACCTTTCGCAATGAACCATTAAGCACATTAAAATTTATTAAGAACACAAATGTTAGCTTACACCATAACTAATGTTTAAATGGAAAAACCGTAAAATAAATATACGTTTCATGGCTTGTATACTACATAGGTGCAAAATGGCAGATGGTATGCCGTCCTAGTAAATACTGGCCTAGTAAATACACAACTAAAGCTTTTCTAATGCAGGTACATAGTGGGGTATGTTTGAATTACAAAAGATCATAATATAGACTAAGAGATATCACGAAAATTTCTCATAAATTCTATATGATAAAGATTTTTTAGCCACCGCACTGTTGTAACGACAGAACAATAAACTATACATTTCGTTACATGTTTGTAAGTATGTACATGTCGGAAAACTTGCACAGTAATTTCCTACGACTACAAATATGCTCAATTTCTATTGCATGATGATCGAAGAACAGTGTAATGTCATTTCGGTGAATGCAAATCAAACATACCCTCACGATGGAAACTACTGCTTAATCTCCAACCAACAGCTGTACGAAAACTGAAACAAAACTGATTTTTCACTTTATCCTCCTCAAACATCTTCTAAATCTTATTTAAGCTGTATTTATAAATTACGAACTGCAGTAATCATGTATAAGTCATTTCAATTTAGATTTTTTTAAACAGTTTGTGGGTCTCGTAATGAAAAAGGTTATTTCACATTCTAAACTGAGCTCCATATAAATCCAACCAGTTGTGCTGGCCACAAATTACAATGGCTGTGTTTAACAAATTCCGTACTCCCATATAAGGCTGAAAATCTTAGTAGCACCCAGATCCAAATAACTAAATACACAGCAAGTGCGATATCAATGTAATATGTCAATGAAAAAATCGCCTGGACAGACATACAAAAACAGAGAGTTTTAAAATCTAATAATAACCTTGTGGACATTTTGCTTGCCACACTTTCTGTAGTAAAAATTCTACAGCCTGACACTTATAGTTTTCTAGATTATCTAGACATATTAAAAGTCTGTGACATAATAGATTAATATCACAGTGAACACTAAATGTACAAACGGCAATGTTTTGTGCCTTTGTTATGCATGGAAAAGAACTGGAAACTGCACGATAATATTTAAGCAGTATCTCCCATTTAAAACACTAACAAAAAACACATATGCTATTGCAAAGCAGCAAAATTTAATTGCAACATTGTTAAAGTTGGCAATGGTGAAGCAAGAATGAAACAGCAATTAAGCAATGAAACCCTAAAACTAGACAAATAATTTTTTTAAAGTTGAGTAGAGGCAGGAAAATGTTGAGAGTACTACTATTCATGAACCATTAATAATAGGAAATGAGAGACAATAGAATGTAACTAACGACGAAGCAAGTACTATGATAAATAATGATAGCACTCAAACTGGTCGTTTCTGACATGAGTAAATACGATATTACGCTATATTTTATGATAAGTATTGGGAAAATATGAAAGATTACAGATACAAAGGAATTATTGCAATGAAAACTAAATTCAAGCTATTGTTTTCTGAGTTATGAAATTACAAAATACGGCATGGCATATTTGTTAACGGGAAAAGGAGGAGAGTATACCGTTTCACAAGAAACACTGAGCACTGGACAACAGAAAAGGTTGGGGTGGTTACATCTGTAATATTGTAAAAAGTTATAATGCTATATATTTATGATTCATGTATTTTAAGGGAGAATCTGAGGTATAAAAAAATGTAACAAATACTGCTTTGTAAATCAAGAAAAAGATTATTTCGTTACAAGTTTATAAAGGTAAATTGAAAACAATCTCATAGCGAAATATTTACATCAGCTTGTACTTATTTCTTACATGCTTATAGGTGTAAAAAGTAGAGTGTTAAAACGTAATATAATAATAAAACAAAAATTCTACGTTAATGGCTTCTTTGTAAGCAAGGGAAATTTTGAAAATGTATAGAATATTATCGTTATGAGCATTAAACACACTTAAACCGTGTATTAGCATGTTCGTAGGCAGGAGTAAAAGCTGGGCATTACTCATTACTGGGCATAAATCATTATATGATTTACAATAATTGCCCCATCCTTTACTACTGTTTGTAAATTTTATTAACACACTGGATAATTTGTATTAAGTGTTTCATGAGTAGTTTATGAATGACCGGAAATTAGTAATTGACGAAGGTATCTTTAACGAACTAATTTCCAGTGAGCCGAAATTGGTAAAGTAGTTTGCGTATCATTGTTTCAAATAATTCTATTAGACTCAGAACGGAAATTCCCATGAAAAAGCCTAATGTTCCTCCAATATCACCCATAAGCATAACTAGATCATAGAATGATTCCTCTTTCACTGTGTCAACAATATTACTAACCACACTTAAATCCATATTACTGGATGCATAATTCAATGGCACCATAAGGTCTTTAGTGACACTATAGTAAATAACATGGCAAGGGCTGGGGCAATGCATGCACACAATGTCTAAATTTTTGTATGTTTCTAGAGAGACGTTGTGCGTTGCTCTAGCTTCTTCTTCTGTATCGCACATCTTTAAGTTGGGAACTGAGATATACGGCAATCTAAAACGAAGGAAAAAACCCTTTCTATTAAATGAACAAATAGTACTATGAAGCTAACAAATAATGGATCCAATACTAATTTCATTTTTTAACTTTAAAATTGTTAGTATTGTCATTGCACCACTTATACAGCGAATTTTAATCTACAATATCATGTACATGGTTTACATTCATCTTTAATTATGTGTTATTGTGCCTACACTGGCTTTCAGGTCATAGTACTAATCTGCTTCTAGTATTGTTTAAAATATTCTTGAAAGTTTTTGGGCCTTCACTGCGGGACGTATGCTTGCCATTGCCATCATTATCAAGTCGTTTACATCTTATTTGTCGTCCAAGTCGTCTTTTACTTCCTCGTTCTCGTCATGGACTGCATCATAGCTGCTGCTGCTTTCGTAGTACTTCTCATTTTCCTCTCAGTATGCTTACTCTGATTCGTCCTCCTCCACGGCACCGTCTGGTTCTAGCATTTGTGGCTGTGCTTGGCTCGACCCGGCATCTTCTTCCACGGTGACATCTTATTCTGGCGTTTGCAACTGTGCTTGGCTCGACCCGGCAGCTTCTTCCATGGCGGCGTCTGGCTCTTGCATTCACAGCTGTGGTTTGCTTGGACATCCAGCGAGTGGCATAAACTGGCAGTAAGTGATCCAGGGTAGTGGCGGCCCCAACGACTCGACTGCTGAGTTGACCATGGCTGATGGCTCCCCATGATTCATAGAAGTCCTAACATCGTCTTCTGGACCTGGCTTTCTGGCTGACTTGACATTCAATTTGCTGCATTTTGCATTGCTGACCCTCTCGTCCATGAAATGGTTGGTCCTTACAATGAAATCTGCTGTCTCCTCGAATATTTCCAAGAAGAAATCCAAATCCTGGCTCATCTTATAGCGTTTGCCGATGTAGCCCGTTGAAGGTCCAGAGAAAACTCTCTTTTCTTGGTAGTCGCTTAGGTGTTCGGTCCAAACCCAATGAAGTTGCTGCCTAGTCTTCTCGACTTGTCTACTACGGCATAGCTGGAAAAGTCGTCCATCTCCCACTTCTGTCTGCCTACTTCTAGTCGGAGATATGATCCTCATATGGCAGGTGGGGATTTTTATATATGGGTACATGGACCACTGCACATCGATTTTGCCCAAAAGTATGCATATGGTAAAGTAGTGTTAAGAAGGTGCAACATTATGCAATACCCGCTGAACCAGCACCCGGGTGGCGTAAGTGCCATGATGCGATCGTATGATACGAAAAATGCCAGTAGAGGTCGCAGGAGCAGCAGCCGGTCACAAAAGGCAATGGGGTGGAAAACACTGCGGACCAAACACTGCAGGTGATTGTCCGTTGTGTGGCTTTCTATAAAGCCGTGTGCTGCTGAGGCAAGCATGGTGTTTTGCATCAGAGATTTGGAGCGAGATGGATATGCACCACTCCTTGCTGCCCAATATGCTGGTTCTAGCACAAAACTAAAAACGGCAGTAAAAGACATGGGAAAGCAGTGGCTGGAGGTTATTGGGAAGAAGAATGAAATTTCCGAGGGAAGAGCCGATCGATGGATGCATTACGTGGCTCCCCATTTGCTGGATGTTCCCAAATTAGTGTTGCCAAATGCTTAAAAAAAGAGCTGCTAAACATGATTTTTAAAAAAATTTTTGACAACAACAGCCAACTTTGGAAGATCTCATATTGTATGTATTTTTTTATTCGTGTTAAAGGTGTTCAATTCAGGGCAGTCCACCAACAGTCTATATATATATATATCAGTGTAGTACATTTTAAATTGCATAATATAGAATGATTTATATATATAGAGAGATTTATATAGATTTATATAGAGAGATTTATATAGATTTATATAGATTTATGTATATATATATATACATATACCTTAAATATTTATATATTTAATCTGTTTTATAGATCGTTGTATATCATACTACACTGGCGTATTTTTATGTTTGTTTGATTTTGGGCAGTCTACTGACAACCTACATATTTATAGATTTTTGGTAAATTTATTATGCAATTTAGAGTGTACTACGCTGACGCCATGCATATGCACTGTTGAATTTGTCCAAAATTACTCATTAATCCTATAATAGGGTTGTTAAACTTTAACACTGTTTGTTGTTCCAGTATGTGTTGCTAGCATGAAACTTTATAAGAACACACCAAATGTTATATAAAGCTCTTTGTGAATGCCTTGACCAATTAAATAAAGTTAAACGTAAAGTTAACCATCCCAGCCCAGCCTTCAGGAATGTCATCTATCAAATTCCTAGTTCATTCACTGCATGCACGGCATTTGACGTTGGACAAGGGAGTAAAAACTTTTCAGTCACTTGCCACAAATGTTACCGTAAATTGCGTGATACCATTAATTCACTTGCACGGCACCATACAAAAACCGATCACGATCCAGACCGTCATACAAATAACCAAGTTGTCGACGCGCCATTAAGCCTCAATCCCCCCCCCCCCCCTCATACAAATAAAATCCGTTTTCAATTGAATTATTTCTTATTCTGGATCAATCATGGTTTTTCGTGGCTTAAGGACGTAAATAATATTGTTGTAAGTTACAACAATATCCCTTTCGGGCATATTGTTGCTGTAATTCCTTTCTTACCTAAAAATATAAAAATCCTTTGCATACTCCTTAACGACCCTGTTTTGCACAACCACATAAAACCAACAACAACCCATTTTAATGGATACATGAACTTTTTCAATTCTTTTAATATTTCGAAATTCCACCAGCAGGTACTGTCGGCAAAAGTTCTAACATTATTTTCATAGCTGCAGCTTCGTTGAAACAGCGATGCCAACTAGGGAGAATTTATTTCAATGTAGGTAAGAAAGGAGTTATACCAACAATACACCCGAAAGGGATATTGTTGTAACTTACAACAATAGTATTTACGTCTTTAAACCATGAAAGCATTCAACAATAGGCAGAGGCCATAACAATTCAATTGTTGTCGTTTGAAAGCTTGTCGTTTATTTCAGTTTTGATGATTCAGGGCTGATAGTTGACTTGCGTGTATAGGCCTACTTAATTTTTTGCTTCTGTTCCGTTGTTCTTTCTCTCCCAACCCTGTGAAAAGTTACCTTAGCTATTCAAATAATAGACATGGGGATGCAATGCAATATTCACGGGAAAAAAACGAAAAATACAAAGATTATAATTTTTATTGTAACGTTTGTAATTTTTTTTCAATTTTCACGAACATCCCTAAAAATGGCTTAATAGAAAGCTATTAGTTAGTGTCATTACCAGTAAGTACTATACTGAAGCAATCATGTAGAATTTTCAGCAACTTTTCGAAAATCGTTTCCTATTTCGCATGAACTCCACGAATTCAGAAAAAGTAGACTTCTAGCAGATTCTGACGAAGGAACACAATGGAGCCGATATTGTGAACAGAAAGGAATGACAATGAGCAGCAATTATGACAAAAAAAATTAACGTGTCATCATGGGTGAGGAAATTGTTTCTTCATTCATATTAATAGTTACAGCTATTTTTCGTTTCTTTAGCTGAATCTGAATGTCAATGGTGGATTTAGGCGGGTGCACAGGGTGCGAGCGCACTTCCATTCATCACCAAAAAAAATTAATCTTATTTTCATGTCAGGCGTGGAACAAAAATTGCTCGACACATTTTTGCGTTAACCACAAAAATTGTTTGTTTTGTTACCCACGAATGACAAAACGGAAGCAGTGATGAAGACAGTTTTTTACCTCTAATAAGAGGGCCACTTTTTTTCCCAGGGATGCTCCATACGGAATTCAAAAGTAATTCTAGGGCGCAGAAAGGTATTGAAGGAAATTAAAATGATGTTAAATCAACTGCAGATGAATTAGCATAGCTATTTAGGTAGTAATGCGATGTCATTGTGGAGCGTCAGTGTGTGGTAGTTAGTACCCACATTGGTTGACTGCTGAATTTAATCTGAAAGTTTCAGGGGCTCTGCCAAAGACCTAACTGGGAAAGCTGCATTGCTCCCCAGACCTGGCACTGGACTGGCTTGCAACAGCACCCCCTCCCTGCCCCTTCAGGAAATCCTAGATCGGCCACTGTTCGAGTTTAATTTGTTTATGTGCTTCCGGAATCGGTGAAGAGGCACTGGGAAACAGACGTTCATTGCGGGTATTCCGTGACTTTCATACCAACATTCCAAGGAGGAGAGTCGAACAAGTCGAGCAACAATGAATCAAGTTGAGATGAAACAAGATAATATTTTTTCTAGTCGATACCGAAACGAGATAGTCACGAGAATTAAAAATGAAAGGTCAGGCCGACAAGAGATTTTCTCAAATCTTGTCTCATCTCGCCTTGACGGCAACACTATGTATTATATCAACGATAATATAGATAAAGCCTTGATTTTTTTATTTATCACAAATTCAAATGTGTTCAATTATAGGAGTAAAAGTACACAACTAAGATTCGGCAAGCCATTATTGCATGGATTGATATTTGCTGCCATCTGAGCCATCTCTACTGTGCAATAACGGGGATATCTCGAATCTGCTATTTAGGACTATCAATGAAATAAAAGCCTACAAGTCTATAATAAAGGCTTATAGAATTATAGAAACTGTATTGTAGTATTTCCGCTCTTGTGCTATTTTGTTTTTGTCTACACCTATATAATTTTTACAGTAATTTGTGTTCGCTTATTTACGTGAATGTTTAATTAGTTACATTAGGAGTGATATTTTTTATAATTTTTAATAATACAATTATTACCATTTTTAATGAAAAGATTTCCAACAAGAAAACATGGTTTTAATGTAAATAACAAAGGATAACATTTTATTGTCGGGGGTGAAGGGGGGGGGGAGAAAGAGACGATTTCAGTTTTTTTGCCAACTTACAGTTTTTGGCAGTTACAGCAAGCCTTGGGAAAGAATTTTGGAAGGAGCCAGCAAAAAAAATACCACTGCTTGTGTAGATGAACCGGCTCATTTACAAACGGTGACTATGATTATTGTTTTCAGTGAAAAAAAATAGCAAGCGGAGGTGAAAATTCTTGCAGGGGTCGAGAAAAGTTTAGAATAGCCGCAAAACCACTGAAAGAGTCCAGTCGTCTCTCATAATAGCCTAGTTATCGCAGGCTGATCTGGGCTATGTCAGGGTGCCCCTGTTGTGAGTCATTGGGAATTAGCTGAGTTAGTGTCAGACTGGGTATGATTTACCCATTAGGATACGAAACACTGGGGTGGGGGTGGGAAAGAAATTGCTAGTATGCTTATTTGTGACCTTTCCAAAAAGTATTGTTCGTCAATTTATTTTTGTTACATATGTAATGCCAATTCAGATAATTGAAAACGATTACTTTACTTCCAAATTGAAGAACAACTAACTGGCATTTCCTTTGCGAAGAAAAAAATCAAATGTTCAAAATTAAAGGAAACTCGTTTAATTTAGCTGTGGGATATTTTTAGCTGTGGGGTATTTTTATTTATTTATTTTTTTTAGTAGAAATCGAATTATTGTCTTTTACTGCACCTCCTTACATATTTTTTATTTCAGGGTGCTTTTCCTATTTAACTTTTCCACTTACTTGCATGTTATTAATCTTTTAACTTCTTCATTGAAACACTGATCGATGCATTTCCACGAGTCTGTCTTATCGGCGCAGGGCCGATTTTTAGTGTTCATTCGCTGGTACTGCAATAGAAACAACAACTTGCACATATTTCATGATCTCTGAATTTATAAGGGAACTGTATCTCTTAGACTCATTTTGATGTTTGACGAACATCCCTAAAGCAAAGAAATGTTCAAACTAACGCGTGAACAAGGTGTTCACTTTTCGATCGACAAGTAACCTTCAATACATGACCATTAAAATTAGAATGAAATTACTGAAACACATGTTTTTCTCTAAACTGACCGAAAACGAAATGAAGAGAAAGTGGTTTGTTCACCTTTGACAATTTGACATTTAACTGAGGAATCTCAGGAAAACAAACTTGGTGGAAGCCGTTTTGGGTCATTTATCACCACTTTCAGTAAAAATAAATTGGTGAGTCCCTTTACCCTAATTGGGTTTTTGTACATAATTTATTTATTTGTTGGCGACCGGGTTTCGTCACATACGTGTCGGTTGTGAGTTTCTTACAAAAACGTACAGTTAACCATTTATTTAAGAATTTACTAACCATAACTGTGCAACAATTGTATCAACAAAATTCGCAAAGCTTTGGTACCAACAACGTTTCATACTGTAAAATGGACTTGTTGATGCTAAATGTGAGCAGAATGCATAAGTATAATTAAACCATGGCGTTCGGTAACAATATTATATATCGGCTGAAGTAAATCGAGTGGTGAAGTTACGATATCGGCAGAAGCCGGACCCCCATATTGTTACCGAATGGCGTGATTTAGGAAATAGACAATGAGTCCATTGTTCCAATTTAGGTCTTTCTATTTTTTTACCAACTGTTTTACACATTGTTGGTTAGTTCCGAATTGCTCATTCGGTGAAAAAGAGAGTTTCGAAATTGCCCCAGCAGCGATAACGACATGACGACAACACGCTACTGCTTGCAGGGAGCACCTGACATATTCAAACATTGTGAGCCAAATCGTGAATAATAAAAGATTGTCCATCTACTTTTTACATCATTTTCGTTCAATCCGTGTTGAGTTTGGTTTTTAATTTTGATGTTGGTGTTGTTGTAGGTTATGTTGGCTCAGTCCTGTGTCTTGGTCCGAATTTCACCAGCCTGGTTACAAGTTTCCATTTATGCACTGAAACATTGTAGCCCGATTATTCGTTTGGAGAACTAGGGATTTTAGAACTCATAACGAGTGCTGCTAACGATTCGCCATTCTCTCAATGTGAAAGCTCCTAATACATTTCAGCAGTGTTCTAGTTTCAACAATTCATGAATTTTTTCGACATTTTCGACAACTCGTAAAGCACTCGTAGGGGTGCGTGATTTGGCATCCCTTACCCACGTAAGTTATCAAGGAAACATTTCAAGGGACCCCTAACATTGCTAAAGCGTTGCCCTAAAGCATGCCCTAAAGCATTTTCAGGGGCACCTTAACGATTCGTCAACTTTACATTGGGAAGGCTCTTAAGGCATTTTCAAGAATGCTCCACCCCCCCTCGTAATACATTTTTGACATGCCCGCAATGCAAAATTGGCA
>JAHWFP010250833.1:0-12618 GCA_023313725.1 Lithobius niger
AAAAAACAGAGTAGCGTAACAGATTAGTTCGTGTGGGTGACTCACTTGCATTAGTCTGGGAGCCGCTCACGCTGTTGATGCCATCCTTGGGTAGGCTCGTCGTTGTCACACTCAGTTTGTGTGCTTTCCTAGCACCCCAATTCAGTCAGTTTCTTTGCTGGCACACAATATACGGCATCACTCTCCGGACGTGATCGTCACTCCATCATGGCATCACAGACTCTACACTACGAATAACAACAAACAGGAGCACGTAACCGTGTGTCATGTGCTGTGGCACTGTTCGCTTGCATTGAAGCCAGGACGCGTCCTTGTTGGCTGCGACCATTTCCCAACAGTATCGAAGGCAACAAATTGTATATATGAATAAAGAACAGCTGCTAAGGTGAGCTGGTGCCTGCAGCCTGTATTGATCCCGGTAGTGCAGTAGTTAGCGTGCCTGGCCTAGGAAGTCCTGGGTTCAACTGCGAGTCGATGCAGCTGTCTTTTCTTTCTTTCTCAGATTACTGACTTGGCTTCTCACCAGGTCAGTCTTTAATGGAGATTGTTTGCTTCGTTTAACTTATTATGTATATATATATAAATATATGCCATTTGCTTAAACTATCAATATGTATTTGCGAGTTTTCATAAATACTTAAACAGCAAATTAAATTTTAGCAAATAAAGGGCTGGTGACAGTTCGGTTGTATCCTTTTTGTTTGAAGTTTCTTTATAACGATGTAAATGAACAAGCAACTGTTACGGAGATACGGGCAAAAAATGGCTGGTAAAACATATCTTTAAAAATTATCTATAAACATCTTGGACATGGTCATGGTCTACTCTTTTCCTCTGTATCCGGTTCCTGTTGCATATTTGTTGAGTATTTCGGTTGCTACAGTCGTTACTTGCTGCTCCACGACGCCCTTATCCCCCACTATTGGCTGTGTCGGTAGTTTTCATGCTTTCTCAGAGGCATCTCTTGGAGCTTCCTTCCAACTCCCTCGCTTCTTCTGCCTCTTTACATTGTTGTCAAACTTAGGGGAATTCATCCTTGCCCCCTTCTTGGTCACTATTTCGATGTTCTCGATGGGAAAAAAATTGTTCTTGTTTCGCCTAATGTTTATAATCTCTTCGCCACTCTTATGCACTACTGAGCATCTGTTTTTGGGGAAAGAAATAAAGCACTTGGCTCGTTGCAACACCCCCACTGATATTACATTAGTTTTTATCGATGGTACGTGGTAGACCCGCGCAAATTCAATGTTCCAGCTCCCTGTGCGCATGCATACTGTGCCTACACCAGCCACTTCTGCTGGTGTATTGTCCGTTGTGAGCGCTACTTTATTATATAACTTTGTTTAATCTGAAAAATGTCGCCGGTCGTTCGTCATCATGACACTTGCTCCGGAGTCCATAATCCACTCGTTGCGTTGTGTACTTTTTCTTTTCCCCTCCATCGCGACTTTCGTGATTCTGAACCACATGTGGTTCGCTTTCTGATCCACTGCCAAGTCACTGTCTGTCGAAGAACTTCTACCTTTCTTCTTTTGTCATCAATCGTGGGCGTAATGCCTATTTTGTTGCAGTTAAAGCACTTGACTCTGCTTTTAATACGTGGCTTGACATACTGTTTGGCAGTCTTAGCACCCGACGACCTTGAACCATGTCCAGTTTTCACTACCAACGTTTTTGAGTAATCAGCAACTTGATCGTTTTCAACGAAACGCTTCCTTCTTCTCCAACAGAAAATTTTCTATGTAATCTGGCGTATACTTCTCAGCTTCAAATGAATCGGTCACAAGCAATACATTATCATAGTCTGAGGATAGTCCACTTAACATGAGTAGTGCCACAAGTTTATCGTTTATAGCAGTGCACCCACAAGTTTTGGCAATGCGTGCTAGAGCTTGAATACGGTTAAGATACTCGGACAGACCCTCATCTGTTGACATCTTACAATTAAGTAGATGACGAAATGTTGTCAATTTTGCTCATCTTCGTTGTAGCAGTACACTTGGTTTTCAAATGGTCCCACAGCTTTTTCGGATCCTCAAATTCCTGATATTTGAGCGCTATAAGTTGTTGCATGCTTAAAAACAGGATCGTAATACATTCTGCTGCCTCCTTGTCCCACTTCGGCATTCCTGCATCGCCTGCAGCTTGCCTTACTAGCGTGCCATCCACGTATTCCCACAGCTGCTTCTGCTTTAAAACTAATTTGATGGAGAATGCCCACAAATAATAGTTCTTAACATCTAATTTTTCGATGCCAAAGGCATGCGTGTTGGTTAGTTCGTTTTTGCCGGCCATGTTTACAAACGCGTTGATCGATTGAGTCTTCCTGGCCGATCGGCAAACTTGAGCTTGACTAAAACTTGGCTCTCGTAAAAATTTTCACTTTTGACGTCACTGTCAGTAAGAATCGTACATTAAACAGTCCAGTTCGTCTATCTTTTGAAAGAAATCACTTGCCTAAGCGTCTACATCACTTTTTGTCAACTCGTGTTTGGACGGGAATGACATCGTCAAAATCCAACATGGCGTCCGTCGATCACGTCATTCAAAATCCAACGGTCTTTCGTTCCAACACGCTGTACTTTTTCTTCACTCCACACAACGAAACTAATCTGTTTTTTAATGCGAAATAGTCAATTTCCTCGTCGTTACTGGGCCCATAACCTTTCTGGAAGGGTGGGGGTAGAACTTAACGAGTTATAGTCCCAACCTCCAGAAAACAGAGTAGCGTAACAGATTAGTTCGTGTGGGAGACTTACATGCATTTGGTCTGGGAGCCGCTCACGCCGATGATGCCATCCTTGGGTAGGCTCGTCGTTGTCACACTCAGTTTGTGTGCTTTCCTAGCACCCCAGACTAGTCAGTTCCTTTGCTGGCCCACAATATACGGCATCACTCTCCAGACGTGATCGTCACTCCGTCATGGCATCGCAGACTCTACACTACGAACAACAACAAACAGGAGCACGTGACCGTGTGTCATGTGCTGTAGCATTGTTCGCTTGCATCGAAGCCAGGACGCGTCCTTGTTGGCTGTGACCATTTCCCAACAGTATCGATGGCCAAATTGTATATATGAATAAAGAACAGCTGCTAAGGTGAGCTGGTGCCTGCAGCCTGTATTGATCCCGGTAGTGCAGTAGTTAGAGCACCTGGCCTAGGAAGTCCTGGGTTCAACTGCGAGTCGATGCAGCTGTCTTTTCTTCTTTCTCAGATTACTGTCTTGGCTTCTCACCAGGCCAGTCTTTAATGGAGATTGTTTGCTTCGTTTAACCTATTATATATACATATATACACATATATACACATATATATATGCCATTTGCTTAAACTATCAATATGTATTTTGCGGGTTTTCATAAATACTTAAACAGCAAATTAAATTTTAGCAAATAAAGTGCTGGTGACAGTTCGGTTGCATCTTTTTTATTTGAAGTTTCTTTATAACGATGTAAATGAACAAGCAACTGTGTTACGGAGAGACGGGCAAAAAATAGCTAGTAAAAGTTATCTTTAAAAATTATCTTTAAAAAAGGGAATTTCGGCAGTAGGCCTAAATTGGTCCGATTTAGAAGGAGTTTTATAAGGACCACACTTGTAGCCAGATCAATCCCCTTTAATTTGGTATAAAGAAACTGCTTATTTGATCCAAGAGAAACGAAATTATGGTTATTTAGTGCAGTACTAGAAGCAAAGTAACACCACCATTTTTGTGACGTCATTCCTTCCACTATTGCCATGAATCCGGATGAACACCCTGATTTTTCGGACACTCCTGGTGGTGAAGATGAAGGAAATAAAGATTGAAGTCGGAGACACTTAAATGCATACAGGATTTTCCCCCCTTATAAACAGAACTAACAACGTTTCAGGGATATCATGCACCCCGTTTTCAAGTGCAAAGTAAATCAGCTGAAAAGCATCGTACAGCAAACAAATTAAAAACACTAAAAAATCATGCTTTACACAGGTCACAAGACGCTAAAATATTTTTTTTAAAACTTTTGTTAAACACCCTAAGCCTTCCTGGTTGGAACAGTTCAGCAATAGGTCACAAAAGGGCCAAATGGGCCCTTTCCCTTGATAAGACCCTTTAGGGCACATCGTCATCAGCACCTCACTGACTGCTTCTTCTTCACTATTTCTTCATCTTCTGAGACAAAGTCACATCTCGAGTAGGACAGACTAGTTAAACCGTTGAAAATGCGAGGTGACCACGACAATCCAACTACAGCAAAGGTCCACTGGGTTTAGAGGTTAACACTGTACCATGCAGGTGTGTTGTCAAAACCAGTCTGCTGTGAACTTAAGGTAAGCCACTTGCTGATTTCACTGATTAATGGTTGTAGGGTTTTGAGCCATAGAAAATGAATTAAGAGATAACCGAAAATCTTTAGTTTTACTATGGTTGTAAGGGTCAACGAATAAAAACACGCTCCTGATGCAAGAAAACCATAGGGTTATTCAACCAACATCGGCTATTTCTCATTTTGGTCACAATAAAATTTTTAAAAGACAAATTTAAAACTGAAAACTTGGGTTAATCTTTATTATGGTGGTACCATAGTAAAGGTTGACTCAAATTTGGGGTAATCGATTTTTGTTTTAGGAATTTTATTGTAACCACACCGAGAAAACTCTCGTCTAAAATTAAATTTGTTGGTTGAATTACCTTGTGGTTTTCTCACACCAGGAGCGTGTTTTTAGTCGTAGTAAATGTTTAAGAAGCGGTACAATTTACTTGGCGAATGTTTTGGTGTGTTGATATTACTTCTTTGAAGGCCCGAACCATTCGGAACTTGGCGGCCCCTTTTACCAGTTTTGGTTTTTGATATGATTGACATAACTTAGCAAAAAATTGACTGATTACATTGATGAATTGATTAGTTCAAATATTGACTGATTTCTGATTAAATGTTAAATATTTAATTATTTCGAATACGTGCTGAGTTTGATGTGAGACCTAAGAAACTATTAAGAATTTTCTAAAGTAACTACACGTAAACGTGTTGCTGTTAAAAGTTGTAACTTGGGAATAGAAAACTGTTTGTATAACCTTACTTGAAATCTATTAATGGTAGAACGGAAGTTAACTGTTAACTGTAAACTCTGAGTCAAACTGTTAAATTCTGTCATTAATAATTAAATAAAACTAATGTTTAAACTCATGGCAGACTCTTTCCTGTGTAATCCTGTGTAGTACCCCTGTCTTCGGAAGCAACCCATTGGCAGTAGCAAAGTGCATTTATTGATAGGCCGTCAGATATTAAGATCCTAAAAGCATGTCAGTGATACCAAACTAACTTGATATTATGGCTAGTTTATTATAAGTTAGATGGCACTGCGAATTCATGAGAAAAATAAACACAACAAGTAGCATGCAACAAGACATGTAAATTAGTAAAGGAAATTGGATGATGCAGAAAAACATGATCATGTTCGTAGGTTACATTCAATCTGGCATATTACTTAAAGTTGGAACCTCTATTTCAATAGACTGTAGTAGGTGCCAGAGTAGGTGTTAAACCAATTACATTTGATCCAAAACCAAAATAGCATACCTGATGTAGACGCGTGTGAAATTTCTGTGCATTAATTCGTACTTCATCATAGAAGTTGCAAGTAAGAGCATGTTCCATTTCTACAGCCCACTTAAATTCTTTCCTACAATTTTAAATCCATAAACTCTTATTGACTGTTCACTTAAATACACTACTGCCATTCAAAGCAAATGTTCGTTTTCAAAATTTAATAATAATAATATTAATATAATAATAATAATACTTTGCTTTATTTCATTTTATGTTACAGCAACAACACCACAAATCTATTCTATGTATAACGATACATAAAATGATGCTTAATACAATTAATATAAATTAATACGAAAACAAAAGGCAAAATTTATTAAACAAAAGGAGATGCACAAAGGGCATCTAAGCCCTTGCATGTGCTATCTCAATTCCTCAGTTTCAAGTAGTTTATTATGTTATCTTAAAATACCCCTTCCTTAAATCAATCTTCATTTATCATTAATGGTTTTTTTTTATTCTGTTTATATCTCTATACGTACTACACTTATCGAAACCTTCGTCCAAGTTATTAAATGTATTTGCAATATAATAGTTTGAAATTTTTTCCCGTATTCATTTCTAATTTTTGGTAATGTGAATTTTCTTTTATTCGTTCTATTTAACGACCTAGTGTTTAACATCTTTTGTATAATGCTTTGTTTGAAAAAATATTTTTCAATAATGACCGAATTTTTTAACCTCATTATGTTTAAAATTTTATTCCTTACAAGCAATTCCTTTGTTTTTTCCTCTGATTTTTTTAAGTATTGTAACAGCTTTATTTGTATACTTTGTAATTTATCCATCATACATTTACTGCAATTTCCATAATCCTCAATCCATGCATACTAAATTGTTAATAGATTTTTTTTACTAAGTATATCTTTTAATGTTATTAATTTTGGTAATAGGCTTCTTATTTTTTATTAGTATAGTTATGTGATTATTAAAGTTACATCTATCATCTAAATTTATTTCATGATATTTAAAAGAATTAACTTTCTTAATTTCTGTACATGTCTTGTTGCACAATGTTACATATGTTGCTGTGTTGTTTATGAAACACTTTTCAGTTTGAAAAAAAATCTTCTCTTTATTTTCATTAATCATATGAGCAGTTTTTATCTCCATCCAAACAGTTTTTTCTTCATTATAAATAATACATTTTCTAAAAGCCAATTTTGTACTTTATTTAGATCACTTTGTAAGTGCTTTACCGTAATTCTTTTATTATAGTGAATTGAGACAATTGCTTTATCATCTGCAAAAGTAAAATTTTTGTATATTCAAGAATTTTCTCTATTTCGTTAATTAATGTATATTAAAAATAAAAGTGGTCCAAGATTTGATACCTGTGGAACACCGATTTTTATATTAGAAAGTTTATTATGCATATTTTTAATTCTAGTGCACAATTTTCTATTTCTCATGTAGTTTTTAAGAATGTTCCCCATTTTCCCTCTTAAACCAAAGATGTTTCATTTTTGTAATAATTTGTCATAATCTATCGTGTCAAACGCCTTTTGTAGGTCAATGAATGCTATTCCTACATATTTACCAATGTTCAAAGCTTCAGATAACCAGACATTACAGAGAGCATCAGTGGTATTTTTGTTTTCTGTAAATCCATTCTAATTTTTATTTAGTATCTCATTTTTTTTCTAAATAGTTGCTTATTCTGTTGAAATAATTTTTCTATGATTTTATCAATAGCTGGTAATAAAGATATAGGTCTATAGTTAATTAATTCATTCTTTTTTCCTTTTTTATAAATTGGTCTTATTACTTGTATTTCACAATTCTCTGGCCATTTTTCCCATTTTATTATACTGTTAATTAATTTTTCCAAATAAAATGGATGTTTCTTCTTCTGTTTCTCTTAAATGTTTCATCGAAACCCCATCAAAACCCATTGCTTTTTTAACCTTTATTCTTTTGAAGTATTTTTTATTTCAATTCTATCAAAATTAATTATACCCATAGACGTTTCATTTTTATTTACGTTACCAGCTTGCTTATCCATTTCTTTCAAAGTTTGTTTCATCATTACATATTTCAAAATAATTTTTTCAACCACTGATTCGTAATGTTCATTAAATTTATTACATAGTTCATTTAAATTTATATTTTTGAATTCATTTACATTAATTGCCACATCGTTATCATGTGTTTTATAATTGCCTGTCATCATCAATTTTCCTCCACATACTTTTAATGATATTTTACTTTCGTTGATTTTTGTTTCAAAGAAACTGTGTTTTGCTTTTAGAATTTCTTTATGCATCAATTTTTCTGTGATTTGTAGTCATTTATTAATTTAATATTTTCAAACGTTGTGTTATTTTTATTTTTTATTTTTTCCATAATAAAATTTTTGCTTCTAATCATTTCTGATAATTTATTGTTCATCCATTTATTCTTGAATTTTAAATTGTTTTCGTTGTCACTTTTCTTGTCAATTTTTTTCTTATATGCATTATAAATACCATTTAGTAATTCAATAATTTTATTGTAGATTTCATCCGGTTGTTGTAGACCACTTAGTATTTCTTCCCAATTTATCTCTTTTATTGCAGCAATGATTTTTTTGTCATCATAAATAAACTAGGGCGTCATCAGGTTACACGCAACAATGAAGTGGTGTAGGTTGGTTGTTTATTACAGACTAATTGATCATAAATGCTAATTATTTCTTTTTTATCCTCCAGAATATCAATATTTACATCTCCTATTAAGATCAAATTTTTTTTCTTGTATGTTATTTTTTAGGTATTCCTTTAAATCTTTCAAGAAGTCACTTTTTTTGTCATAGGTCTCCTGTACATCCCAATTAATTTGTAGTATTTTTTCCCCATAACTTATATTAATTACTGAGTTTTGATTATGAGCCAACATAATTTCTTCATGAACATAATTTATGTTTTCCTTTACAAAAGCAACAATTCCCCCGCCCTTTGTTGTGTTCACCCTTGTCAACCAATTAGAATTATAACCTTTTATATTATGAATCAGTGTTTCAATTTGCTTTAAGTTTATTTCCGTTAGAAAGATTATGTCCCAAATACTTTTTTGATTTTCTTTTGTTATCAAAAATTCTTCCAGCCTTTTTTTAACACTTCTAATATTGCAATGCAAGATTTTCAAATTCCATTCAGAGTTCAAGTCACATTTGTCAAGGTCGTCAATATCATAAAATACGTCATTAAACATTTCAACGTTAGCTGCCATTACCCTGCAATTTGATGTCTTCTTCTGATCTAATCACAATTGTTCTGCTTGAATTTTCATCCTTTTTCATCATTAATTTTTCATACTTAAACTAGACACATTTCACATTATTTTCTCTTGAAAACTGCTTTGTCCTCCAAAACAGCTGTTTGTAAGAGGGAGACATGTTTTCATTTATACTAGGGCATCATCAGGTTACACCATCGACAAAATGGAGCGAAGCGAAGAACCTAACCAAAAAAACTAACAACCACCAAACAAACAAACAAACCGACAACCAAACAAACTAATGATACACTGGCCACAGGGCACACGAAGTTGTTTGAGAGTGCATTGAAGACTGCATTGTGGCTCATCTGTTCAGTTGCTTTGTGTATTTCTTTGTCTATTCGGAGAGCTAGATGGCGTTATTTCTCAACAACAGGTCTGATTTAATTTTTTTTTACATGTACCGCCATTAATGTGCAAAATCAGGTTTTTATTTATGCAGTCAATATTGCGTGATGCATCAATTAAAACCAATCAACAAATCAAGAAACCTTTACTGCCACTGTTGTTGGCTGGGTTTCCCGCTTTCCTCTTCCAAACATTCATTTACAACTTCAGAATGTTCAAACATTCTGTGAAATGAGCATGTGTGTAGTTGTAATCCACCTAAAACCAAAACTGGTATAAGGAAACTGCCAAGTTTCCAAAGGGTTCGGACTTTGAAAGTAGTTATATCATTCAACCAAGGAAAGGACGCTAAGGTAGCCAGCTACTTAGCTATACACATAATTATTAAAATAATATTGCATATGCTAAAATCATTTTAAAACACAAAACCCACAGTAAAATTAATATTTTGCCTTGTACTTTCTAAACAATAAGAGATAGCTGCTTGGGGTTAAGATCATTGGAAAGCTGATGAAAAATCTTTCAAAATGGTGTATTCAAACGTCAAAATCGGTCGACGAGATGTAAAAATATCTTCAATTTTGTTAATTACCAATTATCTGAAAACTGCTCATGATATCATAGTTTGATCAGGAAAACTAATCAGAAAGAAAGAAACTTTGACCTGCCAAAATTAACTTTTTTATTGGCTATCAAGGTACAAAATATGGTTTAAATTGATGCGGTGAATCTTGCGTGACCAAACTGCTCATAATGTCAAAGTTTGATTGGGACAACCAACCAGAAAAAAGAAACTTCGTCCTGCCAAAATAACCTTTGCATGAAAAAACCATGACGTCATAACCAAAATATAACCTCTTTAATTTGGCACCCTTACTCTTGGCTTTTGGCCCATTTTGGCACACTTCGTTATTCCTCAACAACACGTCCGATTCCGGATTTTCATTTTTACAAACCATCTCTAGGTGTACGGCTATCAATGTCCAAAATCGGGTTTTAATCGAAGCAGTGGTTATTTCGTGATGCGGTTGCAAAGGCCTCGCTTCGCTCTCATAAATCTTGTTTGGGTTTCCATTGTTCAGTATTCCATTGTTGGTGACAACCTTCTTTTTTTTCCAATCCACTCCTTTCTGTCATCTCGGTTTTTAAACTGCACTATAATTACTGCTGGTTTCTCTTTGTTTCTTGAATTTAGTCTATGTATCATATCAATTTGTTATCTTTGAAAGTTTCGTATTTCAATTTGCTTAGCAAATGTTTTCCACAATATCATGCAAGTTTTCATTTTCCATCACTTTCTACATTAGCAATCTGAATGTTTTTATTTCGCCTATATTGCTCTGTCGCTCTTAGATTTTTCGTAATTTCGTCCAATTCATCCTTCATACTTCTTCCATCTTGTCCCCGTCTGTCTTTGCTGACGTTATATATTCTTTTCTTCAGTGCTTCATTTTCTTGCTTTATTTCTTCAATTGTTTTTCTTTATATATTCAATTGCGTTTGTACTATCATTCAATTCTTGTTTCGTTTCTTTGATTTCTTCTTTTATTTCTTTCATTTCTCGTCTTACATCTTTCACTACATTTAAAATTCTCTGTTCTATATCGCCTATAAGTTTTCTTATTTCGTTCATACTGCTCTCCGGTAATCTTTGTTCCTCCCCTTCACTGAACGATTGTTTATTTTTTCTACATTTTGGGCAGTTTCAGTTTTGCTGCTTTTTTGTTCCCATGGCCCTATAAATAGCCACACTAATATTTGCACAGTCAATATGGTATTTACCTTTGCATCCAGCATGGCACACAACGTAGTCACCTAGACTACCCAATTTCTCTTCACATTCTTGACATCTTGACATTTTAATTTTTTTTTCAGAAAAACGTTTTCTTCTTTTATATTTCAAATTTGCCGTTTTTGTTCATTTTGGGTTATGTCTCTTCCCGGCTTCTGTATTTGTCTTTTTGGAGATCTAACACTGTGAATTTTAGATGTTTTTTGCACAGCTTCCGTACCACAATGGGCGCGACCACTACTCCCCACTATACACTTTCCTTCGTTCTTAGAGAGCCCAAATCACTTAGAATCACCAGTACGAACCTCAGGCATTGTTCCAGGCGTCTTTAGGGCTTAGTTACACCCCGCAATCAGCTCTATAGTCCCATTAAAACCTTACAAAACGAAGATTTCCTAGGAGTGACGAGATGCTTGCGTCCGTTCGTACTAGCCTCAAACGGGGCTGATTAATAATTACTAATCAAACAGGGCTGATTAATAATAATAATAATAATAATAATAATAATAATAGTTTATTTTCAATTACAATTAACATTTTATAATGCTCGAAGTTATAAAAATATGACTTTTGCGAGAACCATATATACATTTCGTTTATATTATTTTGTTTGTATTAAAGTTGTTTAGTTTTTTTTTTTAATTTCATTGATATTTTGAAAGCATAGCATGTTTCTTGGTATTGTATTGAATGTGTCTGGTATATAAAAATGTTTTTTCCTCTTTCCATAGCTATTATTCCATCTAGGTATTGTATGTCAGTTTATTTGCTCTTATCATTACAATATTTAAAGTTTCACTGTTTTTATATAAATTTAAAAAATAATATTTGGTTATTATAGTGTAGTGTCTAGCTTGTATATTAAAAATTGTATTATTTTCATATATTTCTTTTGTTTTTGTAGTCTTGTTTTGACCAAACAGTACTTTAACAATCTTGTTTTATGTTTATTTTGTAGTCTATCTATTAAGTATTCTGATGTGTTAGCATACATTTCTATACCATATCTTATTATGGACCCCATCCAAGCATCACATAAAACTTTTTGGTTTTTCATATTTAGTACATTTTTTAAGTTGGTGCATCTTTCGGAATACATTTCTTATTTTTTGTATTATTTGCTGTATGTGTTTTTTAAAATTCCATTTTTAATCTCTCTCCATTCCTAAATATTCACTGTTTTTTTTCTAATTTTGTACACTCCGTTCTGCACTCCTATTTGTATTATTTCTTAAATTTCCACAATCCCCATAATGTTTTACTATCTAGTCTTCTTTATAATTTTTCATTTTTGGTACAGATATGTCCATTAGTATTGTTTTTTCTTTGCTTATATAAAGTTCATTTAATCATTTAATTTATTGTTCCAGCCGAGTGTCGCCAGGAGACGGCGCCGCAGGCAGAAGGAGTACCGGAACCGCACCGACGCACCGGGACCAATGACCAATGGGCAGGAGCCTCTCTTGGCAGCTCCAACCGACGTACCGATGCGAAGCCCCGGAACCAATCATGCTGCACGCGACGAACCCTGTCGCCACAGAAGGGTGGCGGTGGGGAGAAGACTGGTTGCTTGCCCTCCGTTGCAAGGGTTTTTAAATTGGGAGACATGAAAAGAGAAAACAAAAGGCA
>JAHWFP010250848.1:0-14933 GCA_023313725.1 Lithobius niger
TGCTCTGCACGTCCAACACGCCTACTTTACGTCTACCTACCACCCGGTCACTATCCTCTCTGGCTACTAAGTGCTAAGTCTTCAGAAAAGGAATGAATACGCCCTGTCTGGTTGGCCGGCCGGTCGGCCACTCTCACAGTAAAGCGAATTTATAGAAGGAAAAAGATAAGAAAAAGGCACAGCCGAACGGAAAGAAGCAAAATAGGCTTCCTTGGCGACGCGAAGATGAAATTTCGTGGACTAAACTTAGGAATGGGAGTAAATTGGGGGAAGGGACTTCCTGGGTGCGCAGTATTGGACGTGCTTCTTCAATAATATAATCAAGGAATGAGGTGCAAAAATGTCGACAGCGAGGGGAGGGTCGACCGCTGGTTTAACCCTTTCACTACTGAATTATTTATGGTGATTTTTTTTAATTGGTCGGCCGTGGGATTCGAGCCGGCATTCTCTTGGCTTGGAGACGTGGACGCTGACCACTGGGCAGTTGCAGCTCGCTTGGCTCGGAGTCCCCGGGGCCCCCTAACAAAGTTTGTGGTGCACTTGGGGACTTAGTTTTTGGCACGAATGATTTATGTCCTTGTTCGAGGATACCAGTAGCGAAGGGATTAAGGAAACTCGGATTACGTTTGATTAATGAAGACTGGAATTCGGATTAAACAAGACTGGAAACAAAAGCGAACTGGAATAAGTTTTCCTGTGACGCTTATTCCTGCTTCTTTGCTGTTTTTATTTTGGTTTGTTTTTGTTTTACAATACTGAATGCCACTTCTATCAAGCATTGTGTGAAAGGCTTGAAAAGCTTGAAAGTTGTTTTTTTCTTTTCTTTGTATTTGGCTGGTGCTCCACTTCTTTGTTAGAGGATTTTATTTGAATAAACTTAAATCTTAGTTCCTCTGGATTAAATGTAAAAACTTGGGTATTTTCAATAATTTTGTCGTTAAAGAATCGTAAGTCTAAATTAGGCTAAAAATTAGGCTAAAAAGAAAAATCATAGCCTACACAAGAAAAAACATAGTTTCCAAGTGACTTCACTCGGATTCGAATCAGCAAATTATATCCTCCTTGAATGTATACCATAATGCCGTTGCCGATATGTCCGCTCATATACTCTAAACAGAGTGTTTAATATGATTGGCGTCCTGAAACGATCATTAGTCTTTGTGCGGGATTTTAAGTCCATTATAACTGCTTATTACACCATTGTCAGAAGCCTACTTTCATCTGTTGTTGTACTCTGGGCGCTGTCTCAGCAGTACCTAACAAACGAACTTGAGAGAGCCTACTGGCATGAATCTAGACACACGCTAGTGTGTCGCCGCCAAGTAACAGTAGATCATCCCATTGTCGTGAAGCGTTACGTTGTATCACGTCATCAAAATGGACAACTTGAAAGGTATCAGTTACACCACCAGACATCCGGCCTTACGGTAGTATACTTACCCGTCATACTTGCGGTCGCTACATTTTACAAAATATTATAGAAAAATGAAAGAGTTGTGAAACTCTGGGAGGGAAGGGAGGGCTACACAACTAGTAGGCATCCAGACCAAACTGTCAACCAATGGTACCCTAACCCACGTATGGCAACCGATTCTGTGATCGCGTCGAAAATCCGTGTCTAATGGTGATTAATGCCTATCCACCTGATTGAACGCGGTGAGCTGCGGAAAGCAGTGTATAAAATTCGACACGCCGATCAAGCTGCCGTCGTTTGCACCTGTTTCTCTCGCAATTATTCGTGATGAACAAACGGGGCCAAATACATGACGTGTACGCCGGGTCTGTGTGAAAGCAATGCCGTGATAGGGCGAACTAGCTACCGCCGTCCACACTTTCATCGATTATTTTCGACCATGAAGTTCACTTATCGCGTTATTAATGACCTAACTTGCTGCTTACCGTGAACCTAATAGTTTATAAATATGGAAATGCCTTTGTACGCGATCGAGAAGCCACGCGATAATTGATTACCACCAGGAAGTGTTGGATAGATTTAGGCAAGAGGTTATAAATGCATACCGGTCCGTAGGACGTGGGTGTATCCTGTTGTAGCTCTCCTTATGTTTCTACCGCTCGTCACAAGGTCGTCTGGGAAGGAAGCTGTGTAGGACACTTGTTTTAAGGGCGCGTTTACGCAACGATGTCTTCTCGCTCTCCAAACGCTATTTGCCTATCAACCGTTAATTATTTACGGTTAGTTTCCCGTTTCTACTAAATGAATGCGGTAATAGATAACAAATTAAATGTATAACAAACGTTAAATGTATTACAAATGTTAAACATTGCTATACTACATTGTTGTCATTTCACACTACTTACAAAACTTGTTAATTCTCTCTCAAAAAACAGCTTCCAGCAGTGATCAGACGACGGTAAAACAAATAGTTGCTCGCTGCAAGAATTCAAAATCCAACATGGCGTCTATTTCGGGGTATCGAATCGAAGACAAACCATCGAACGCCAGCATTCAGAAATCAGTCTGTCGTCTTGCACTGCAGCAAAAATTGTTTTCTTGTTGTCAGTAAATCGTCGGTGTCGTGTTGCACGCATTGTACGATGTGTCGCGACGCACAAGAAGAAGATCTGCGTCCGCGTTGTTGCCATAGTTACTACGTTCGAAAGCCGCATTCTCCGGTAAAAGTGAGAAGCAGCCAGCAGATTCGGTATTAAAACCAAGTAAAAGTTAGTGAGCGAGAAAACTATCGTTGCATAAACCCGCCCTAAGGTTTTCAAAATCTTATTTACCAACGCAGTGCTAACAGACATTAATTTCCGGGCACGCGCGACAACAGGCGTGGAGCTGGAACGCAAGCCACGCAATTTCTGCTTCAGGCTGCATTGGCTCCAAAAACAAAACGGATTCCTTGTTTCAATGTCGTTTAAACGCTACTGCTTTCGAATTGACAAATGCTTGAACTTAACAGCAGCACAGGTAGTATTTCTCACACCTGTTTATTCGGTCAAAACCAACACAGCGTAATTTTTAACGTACGTTTTCCCCAAAATTAAAAACGGTTACTAGTTCGACAACTGACCGCATGGGGTCAAGACTTAGAACGAGCAGTGGAACGTGGGGTCGAACTATGTTGCAGAATCCTCCTTCGTTCCTCTCGTTCCTGGTATATGAGGGCATAGGAGAAGAAAGTGTTTCTTCTCCTATGATGAGGGTTTG
Source organism: Lithobius niger (assembly GCA_023313725.1). NCBI lineage: Eukaryota > Metazoa > Arthropoda > Chilopoda > Lithobiomorpha > Lithobiidae > Lithobius > Lithobius niger. The sequence continues at coordinate 3,173 of JAHWFP010250848.1, forward strand.
ATTTTGTAGAGTGATCCGCCGTCAACCAAATTAACACCCCCGTCAGTAGCAGTGTGCGAATTTCGTATTGTAGCTATTTGCTACTTTACCCCAAATGATTTTTGTACGCGTTACACATGCACTGTTTATAATAATTATTGTCTATGTAAAAGGGTTTTGTAGCAAACGTTAAGCGCTCCTGGCAGTGGTGCCTAGAGCAACTCCACAGCTACTCCACATTTTTTTTTGTTGGAGGGAGGGGTGTGGAAAAATAACCATGCATTTATTACGTTACAACAACACATCACCAGTCACCGCAACACACGACAACATAACCGTCAATACAACACATCAATCATAGCAAAATACAATAAAAAAAAACATGTTTTAGCGTATAATTTTATACACGGTTAGTATTTGTTGAAAACGAAGTAACACGACATGGCAGAAAGTGTGCGTGCGTGTGTTTCTTTTTTTTTGGGGGGGGGGAATTACACCCCAAGTCCAGTCAAAGTCGGAAATATGAGAGTGCCATTTTTAAACTGGGAAGAGCAAGTAAGGGGGTGGGTGGTAGCTCCTCACTGGACCGGGCCGGCACTGGACCGGGGAGGGGAGGGGGGGATTGGCACCACTGACTCCTGGTCACCTGACCAACGATGCTTTAAGGTCCTATATCTGCAGCACCCGGTTTCCCAGACGGTCATCCACCATGTACCAATCGGGCCCGATGCTGCTTAACTTCGGTGTGATCTGACGTTAGCCGGTGTTTACAGCATGACAAGGCCGCATATTGTCTTATCATGTATCATGTATAACCAAACAATGTACCCTACTAATTCCCCCCAAACGTTCCAACTTTAGTCATCATTCTCCAAATTAAGTGACGCTAATCATCCCCAATAAATGTATAATTTCGAGCTGGTTTAAATCAATGGTAGGTGAGCTTTTCCATCTTTAAAACTAAACCAATAAACATCAAATGGCGAATTACTGTTTAACGATCACTTTGATCTGTCACTGAGCCATCCACTATATGCATGTCATATGATTCCGTCCTGATGTCCACGTCCTGCATAACTGTGCAACCTTCTATATAAAAATGCTAGGGAGACAATCACTAGTTAGGCTGATCGCTGCTAAAAGTCGCTTGCGGTTCTACTTGTCATTTTCTGATCAACTCTGTGCACTGCTGAAAAAATTACTAAGCATGTTTGGCTGGTAATTTTGTAGTTTATCCAAACCACGCTAAATCACTCAATTTTTTTTTTTAATAACCTACGCAGATTTTCATTCTCTTCCTATTTCACATTAAGAAACTGGGGGGAAATGTTTCTGAAGTTCTGAAAAGAAAAAAAATATTGAAAACAAGTAAAACGATAAAACGGCCGTGTTAAAGCGCTGGCCATCTTGCAGGATGAAGAGTAGCAGGAAAACCTGAATTACATCACAATGAAAGAAGACGAAAATTATTTTTCTTCCACAACACTACAACACAAAACACAACCTAACCTACCTAACCTAACGTACCCTATACCTAACCTAACACAATAACACCAAAACCACAGGAAACTGACAATAAAAAAAATAAGAAAACAAGAAAGGGGCCATTCATAAACCGCGTGGTCGGCCAGGGGGTGGGGGGGGGCGACGGTCCGCTTTTGGTCACAAGTAGCCACAAGGGGAGGGGGGGGGGTTCAAGTAAACACGTGGCTATTGCATTGAAGGAAAAGCCGTTATCTCACTCAGTTTTACATTGTTCCTATAGTCCAAGGGCCAAGTGGCTAAAATCATGAATTTGGGATAATTTGGGGGTAGTAATTTTCCTTTACACCAGTTGTATGGATGCCTCAGGAAAATAAAAAAGTATGATTGCCGTCTCAAAGTAGTAGCTTTCAAGATGGCCACCATCAGCAATCAGAAAATTAGCAGTATCTCTGGTTCTAATACGACTTTTTAACTTCTTTTTTTTTTCAGTTAAAGCTTATTTCTTGGCCGATAATTTCTTTTCCCATGACGTTTTTCATAGTTGCAACAGTTGGCGAGGAAAACGTGGTTGAATAAAACTTTCTAGTCTCACCATGCAGTTATGTCAAAATATTTTTAAACGTAATAACTTTACGTGAAATGTTTGGAAATACAAGTTGCAGAGAATTCAACTGTCTTTAATTTAGTGTTATTAGTGAAATCATTTATCGGATTAAAAATTCAGTAAGTACTAAAGTTTGAAGTTGCGAAGGTACTTGGTGTCGGGTACTGTCGGGCAAGCTGCTCTGCCAGCCAGCCTAGTTTCAGTCAGCCAAGATTTTGGTACAATTTTGGGTTACTAACTATTCTTTAGTAAGGATGACTAAAGACCGTTATTGCCTTCTGAAAGTGGTATGTTGATAACAAAAATTGCTGCCAATCCAAGATGGCGGATGTCGACTTTTGAAAGATTGCTGCTATGGAAGCAAAGTAGAAGCATTCTTTTTTTTTCTAATGCAGCCCAGAATTAGACAAATTAAATAGTGAAAACGTTCAATGATAAATAAAAATTTTATAGTTTTTAAAAGCACTTCACAAACTTAGCTGAACCGTTGTTACAAAAGGTAAGACTATAATGTATACACCTTATGATTCCTGATCCCGAAGCCCCGTGTAACCAACAGTACAATAAGTACAACTAACAATCACTTTAAACCTGCTGTGCAGTCATCCCTACGTTGCAAAGTTACCGGCAACAATAAGACCTCTGTAAACAGTGAAACAAAGAATCAAAGAGATATATTATTAGCCAGCGAAAAAGAATTGTTTAAAAGATGCATAAACCGCTGGACAATTTAAAATAACGTATACTCCTTATTAGTTTGTAGCAATTTCAGTGCTTTGAGCTTACCTTTCCCCATGTGGGAACTGCCTTCGTCGACATTCTCTTCATACAAACTCATAAACAACTATTTGGAAAACATGTGAGGAAAATTCATCTGAAGTTCCGGAACCAGACGATCATGGCTAGTTGCTACAAAGGTTGCAGCTTTGCATCGAATGGATGACAGGAGCACCAGCACCTGAAGCAGTGTTGAAACTTTTGAGTTGTCCTTGTTCGAGAGTGTGCATGCCAACATGCACTGTTTGTATGATAAATCAGTAGAAATGTACTGAGGCATGTAAGCTGGCAAAGTGTGATAACATGAGTGCGTCTGAAGAATTGTTAGGTAGAAGATGATTTAAACTATTATGACAGTGTTGAAAGTGATGACAATGAGTAACGTTTGTCGGAATACTATACTATGGAACTAGAATTGCCACCCCAGCTGCGCTGGCTCTTTCATAAAAGAACCAACATGATCTTGAGCGCATGGGTGGCGTGTGATGACCTGTTTGCAATATGGGGATGATTTGCTTTCTCATGTGTTTGTCACTGAAGGCGTGTATCCCGTTTGTGTGTTTATGCTCACTGGCTATAGTAAACGTTGATTTTCGTTTGCTTTGGTCGAACAATTAGTATGCTCAAGGATCGTTTAAACAATTATTTATCGCTGGCTAAGCCGAAGGGGTGTACCCCATCTCTGCATTTTTGCGCTTTTTGAATATTTCATCGAGCTTCACTAATCCATTAATTTAAATCGTCCACCGGTTTATGCCAGATGTTCAAAGGGTTTTAGCAAGCGTTAACGGCTTCCGGTCATCAGGTCTGGCAGGGGTTTATGCATCTTTTAAACAATTCTTTTCGCTGGCTAATAATATATCTCTTTGATTCTTTGTTTCACTGTTTACAGAGGTCTTATTGTTGCCGGTCACTTTGCAACGTAGCAATGACTGTGCACAGCAGATTTAAAGTGACTATTAGTTGCTACTTATTGTAGTGTTGGTTACACGGGGCTTCGGGGTCAGCCTCATAAGGTATGTACGTTATAGTCTTACCTTTTGTAAGAACGGTTCACCTAAGTTTGTGAAGTGCTTATAAAAACTATACAATTTTATTTATCATTGAACTTTTTAACTATTTAATTTGTCTAATTCTGGGCTGCATTAGAAAAAAAAAGAATGGGAAATCGTAGCTTTGCTTCCATATAGCAGCCATTTTTCAATAGTTGACATCCGCCATCTTGGATTGGTAGCAATTTTTGTTATCAACATACCACTTTCAGAAGGCAATAATGGTCTTTAGTCATCCTTACTAAAGAAAAGTTAGTAACCCAAAATTGTACCAAAATCTTGCCTAACTGAAATTATAGGCTGGCAGGCAGAGCAGCTTGCCCGACAGTACCCGACGCCAAGTACCTTCGCAACTTCAAACTTTCGTACTTACTGAATTTTTAATCCGATAAACGATTTCTTAACACCAAATTAAAGACAGTTGAATTCTCTACAACTTGTATTTCAAAACATTTCGTGTAAAGTTGTTATGTTTAAAGATATTTCGACATAACTGCATGGTGAGACTAGAAAATTTAATCACGTTTTCCTCGCCAACTGTTACAACTATGAAAAAAGTCATGGGAAAAGAAATTATCGGCTAAGAAATAAGCTTTAACTGAAAAAAAAAGAAGTTAAAAAGTCCTATTAGAACCAGAGATGTTGCTAATTTTCTGATTGCTGATGGCGGCCATCTTGAAATAGCCGCCATTTTTAAAAGCTACCACTTTGAGACGGCAATCATACTTTTTTATGTTCCTGATGCATCCATACAAGTGTGGTGTAAAGGAAAATTACTACCCCAAAATTATCCCAAATCCTTGGCTGGCCCATGGACTACTCTATCGGCCTTAACGTCTCAGCCCCAGTCAACCGATCTGAATTTCCAGCATAGTAGTGAAAGATACCGCGGCGCAACGTAAGACTGCGTTTCCCTCACTCGTTTTAAATTTGTTTAAATAGTGTCTGGCTAAAATGTCGAGTGCTTCACTGGGACAATTCAATGCAGTGGTGGCATACTTAATAAAGAACGTATTAGGTTACAATTTTCTACTGTCCGTCTCAGTTACAAATCTCGGATGAAGTTTAGGCTAGCGGCCATTGCAGATCGCCAAAAAAAATTGGTGAAAATATTTCATACGATGAATCAAACAGCTGCGTTTATTAAAAGCGAAAGTTCTCTTCTCTCTCACAACCTTTACTAATCCTCTCAGGTTCAAGAAAAACCAAACAGAAATTTTCTTGTATCTTTTTTCTATGTGGTTTCTCATCTTTTCTCCTGTTGGTCCTCTTTTTGACTGTGGGTTCTTCTGTTGACAGGTGCAGACCCTTGGGGAGTTTTGGTCAATGCTCACATATTCTCTTACGTTGCTATGGTAACCAAAGGGTGGGACCGAGTGAAACTTTGTCAAATATTACTGGTTCGTGTCAGGAAACGAACTCAAGCCGCAAGTATTTTTTTTTAAATCTGGAAACGTAATTCTAGTTGGAAAATGTTTGAAAGCTTCCTCGCAATTTAATTAACATTGCAGTAAATTCAATGAAGTTTTGGACTAATTATAACTCCCAACTTGAAACCTTGTAAAATTTAAATTGGTAAACGATTATAATTTAGAACGCATCACAATACAGCGTCATCGATTATCCGATTCGCGTTATGTGTAACGACAGCATAGGCATGTTTCAGATCCGAATTCAACCCAAAATTTTGTGTCACTTATAGGCAGTCTGACAGTTTATGGTTGCACTAGCCCTATAGTAGTTTCAAGCAAGTTTCGTAGCCCTACTCGTTTTTATAATATTTTTCAAGGCTTTCTCAAGGTCCAAATTCAGTTTTCAAGGCCACATAAAGGTACCGATAATGGAACCGCATTTTAAAGTTTATCCAAACTATTTCTTAATACAGAATGATGCTAATACTTTTGCTAAAATGTGCGTTGTCTAACAAATTTTTTCTCAAACTGAATAAACCCAACGTAGCCAACACAGACTATCGCAAAGACGTTGTACGTCGGGTTTGTTCATTTAACTCTATAATTGCCACCGATTTATTGTCACATATTTAACTATTGGCATTATTCTTCACACCCTGAAGAAACAAGGATTTGAAATGTGATGGTATTCCATAGCAACTAAAAAAGTAAAATATGCACGTTTTTCCCCATGCAACTGAAGTAAACATAAGGCAATTTCAAGACAACATTTTATACGCGTCTTCATTTATTTACATTCCCGCCAAGGTATTACACTATGGTAACGGACCGTGTGCACAAAGCGGTTCCAATTGGTGAAGCACTATAGGACACACTCTCTGCGTAGCAACTGGCGCTCGGCAAACAGCTGTGTTGGTAGCAGGCTATTGGACGAGTGCTCCATCGCAGCTCCATCGAGTGCTCCATCGCTCCATCGCAGCTCCATCAATGCAAGGGGCTTCGCAAAGTGCTGGCTTTGGGGTATCCATTGTATTTCATGTACATAACAGCATCGTACATCTTCCCTCCACTAAGTTTTTGCTTAAGAGACTGGATAACAACCTTTGCAATACTTTGTAACAGGTTGTAGCATTAAATAAGACGGACACAACGATTTTAGAATACGAGTTTAATATCCCAAACGCTGGCGACCGATTCAAATGCGGTCTGATCGTGTGTGGCAATAACTTATATCGTAATGGGAGTGGCTCTCGAATGTCGTTTTAGAATAAAGCCATACAATTGCACGTAAAGGCGTGAACGAAGATACAAATTCCCTTAGCTGTAAACAATACCGGAGCCGCATGAATGTGGAAAAAAAACGTCCTACGGACGTGTACTGTATGTATGCGCGTTAAACGCTGCCTATGGACGTTTCCTTTCGGCTGTTTCAGTATGACTTATTTGTATAGGACCTCGTCCTTTGGTTTCAAAGGTCATGGGTACGATCCCCCGCTCAGGCAGTCTAATATATAGTCCAACAGGCAACGTAAATAGGTTTGCATCTGTATTAGTTAACCCTTCTGAGCCGATTGGTTTTCCGTCCTGTTTAAGACGTGTACGGCCTTCGTTCGTTCCTATAGCAAAACTGACGCACCCCTGCCAAACATTTGCGTGTTTTTTATGCCGCCGAACTAAAACGATCTTACACATAAGGGTCTTTCTTCTGCGAACGTTGTTCAATGAATAACCTTTAATATTTATTAACATTGCAGTGGCCAGTTCCTCGTAGTAAAGCAGACCTATTCTCTTTAAAACCTTTATTGCACGGGGTTCGAGTGCGCCGTAAATATAATTTTAACTTACTGAAGCCATATATTCTTAAACGGAGGCCACCAACTGACTTGTTTCAGTTGAATAATACAGGAGCAATAAAGCATAATAACACATGAGTTAGTGGTTTTACATGTTGAGAAGAATGTGTACGGTTGGCTAAAGCAAAAATCGATCACGGTGTGAAAGACGAATTTGTCCTTACTGCACATAGCCATCCAAAACGTCGTGGCATTTTAGTTGCATGGGTTTTTCATGCAGGAAGTGGGGGGGTGGGATCCACTTGAACTGCATTGTCTGGCTAGGTGAATTTAATTTAAATGAAGCAAGCAGTCTGCATTAAAGACTGGCCTTGTGAGGAAACACAATACCCTATAGTCTGAGAAAGAAAGAAAAGACAACTGCCCCGACTGGGACTCGAACCCAGGACTTCCCGTTTACTAGCCGGGCGCTCTAACCACTGCGCTACCGGGGCGGGTACTGGCTACAGGCTCCAGCCGGGCTAAGTAGCTGTTCAATCTTTCTCAGTGGTGACCTAAAGATCACAAACATACATACAAGGAGGGAAAGCAACTTTGCTTCTTGGCCTCCACACAAGAAAAAATGCAAGTAGTAAATAAAGAAAGAAATCACAAGGTAAAGGCCAAATGAAGCAAGCAGTCTGCATTAAAAACTGGCCTTGTGAGGACTGGCCCTGGCCCTCACAAGGCCAGTCTTTAATGCAGACTGCTTGCTTCATTTACTCTTTACCTTGTGATTTCTTTCTGAATTTAATTTAATTTGTGTAATTTTTCAAAATTTGTTAAATATTTTTTTATTTAACAAATTCAGTGCACGGTACATTAGTACAGAATATGAAGTATTAATGCTAAGTAAATACAGATGCTAAATAAAATTTATAGATGCAAACCTAAATGCTCGTATATGGTGGGGGTTTTGACATAAATAAAGCAATTCAACTGGCTTCCTGAAGCATGTACTGGAGAACTAAAAAGCCATTCAGTGATCTTAGCCGCCCAATTTTTAGGTAAGACCTCAAAATTAGAGACTTGAGAACCTCATGTCTTTAAACCTGAAAGATATAAGCGAAAACCACGATTGTTTCATTTTGGTTCTGATATTTCTGTCGTTGATCTTACGTTGCTGGATGATGTAGTTGGTTGTTTCGTGATGAGCGCATGGCTATCGGGCCCAGGCTCACAATAAAAACCTTGAACCATTATCATTACCCTCAAGAAATTACCTGTACAATGTTAACCTCACCAAGACCATCCAACGACAGTGTCACTTTCCGCGCGCCCAAGCATCGTAACACCTTATTCGAGTGAATTCCAATCCGATCATCTGCACCTGGCCTCCTAGTTGCACCATTGTTACATCACTGATCCTTTTTCAGAAAAACTTGGAGCAATACAAACTGTAATAAGCACTGCCGGCAAAGAAAAAGAGCATAGATTTACAGCAGTGTTCCGAATGGTTCGGTGCTTCAAAGGATTGATATGAACACACCAAAACATTCGCCAAGTTAATCGCACCGACTAATTGTTCGAAGGTTAAATGAAAACTGGAACATTGCTAATTTCGGTAGCAATGTTCAAGTTTTCATTTAACGTCCAAAGTATTATTCGGTGCGATTAACTTGGCGAATGTTTTGGTGTGTTGATATCAATCCTTTGAAGGGCCGAACCATTGGGAACTTGGCGGTCCCTTTTACTAGTTTTTACAGCTCTGCGAGGCCATCTCAGCAGCAAAGTCTTACAAGTCTTAAATGACATCACGCATAAGGAACAGGTTTTTTTTTCACACGGCATGGATCGCTCAAGCCAAAGCGAGAGTATGGGGTGGAGAGATTGGGAGGTGGGGGGGGGGGGGGGCGGGAGGCCATTTCATCTGTTACCATTAGGCATATGATTACTCCGTGAATGAAACTAAAAGGTGAATTTTTTAGTTTGGGATCGAGACTGAATAAAATTTTGACAAATCTTGTAACATGGGGAGAGGCAGCGTTTAATTCTAACACCCATTCAAATTTAACTATACGTGTAGCAAAGAGGGGGAAGGGAAGGGAGAGGCCGAAAGGGATGGGAGAGGATGGAAGAAAAGGGGAGGAGAGATGGGAGGGAGAGGATTGGAGGAAAGTGGGAGTATTACAAGAAGTAAAATTACCCTTCAAAACCAGCACCTGACGATCACAGAGAAACAAAACTCTGCGTGAAACGAAACCCCGGGTGAATTAAACAGGACGGAAAACCAACAGGCTCAAGATGAGTTAACTAAATACGGATGCCAAACCGATTAACGTTGCCTTTTGGACTTATATGTCAGACTACCTGAGCGGGAAATCGAAACCTCGACCTTTGAAATCAAAGGCGGTGTCAGTATTGCTCACCGGTATGACCTCGGCCTTTAGATTCAAGTGTCGAGGCTTCGATCCCCGTTCAGGTAGTGCGACATGTAACTGCAAAAAGCAACGTAAATAGGTTTGTATCCGAATTTATTTACACCCCGGGTGAAGCAGGGCAGGATGACTGCCAGCAGTTTGGAAATAATTAAAGGAATGGCTAACTTTTTGGGTTACGGACGCATGCGCCGGTAAAATCGATTTTGATGGCGGTAGAATATTGCACCAGGCCGCAATCACAACACGTCAATAACTTGATGTTTACATGCTATAACTTTTTTAATTGCGAAATCAACAGATTCTGGAAGCGTCGATAAATGACGCCAATGTTGTAGCAGCGTTTGAAACTATGGTTTTAGTTCTTTATCCCTTGTTGTTATTTATAATATATTTAATTGGTTGCGTATTGCCGTGTCCCGTTAGAAGAAACTGAAACGTATCGTAAATAAACTGAAACTTGTCGTAAATCAACAAATCATAGAATTAAGCCCTAACCAGACTGGCTGCTCGCAGCTGCACGCCGACGTAGTATGGTGTAAAAAAGACTTCAATATTCGTCCTTAACGCAACACTGACCACACGATTGCTGCAATGTTGACCTTGTAGGCACGTAGTTACGCACAGCTTCGCATGAAATTTTCTTCTGTCTGGAGAGGCCTTAACAGAATAGCTTTCGACGAGCCAGAATATCGTGTTGCGTAAATGCGCGCTTAGAACCTGTCTGTATGAATACGGGGTTCTCAGCTCAGGTTGCTGTCGATGTCCATTTTTTTCTCTTTCTCCTCTTCTTTTGGTTGCTAACAAAGAAAGCATCAGCGCATCCTGAAGCTACCGGCTCGTGCTTCAGGATGTCTTTTGTCTCCATGTTTTCTCCAAGCCGGCAAACGCTGATAAGAAGAAAACTGCCGACCGTCATATCTGGATGGAAAGGGATTGGCGGGAAAGAAAGAGGAAGGGGGCTATAATTGACCGCAAGACAGACGGAAGAAGATCGTCACGAGTGCACCAAGCCTTTCAAAACTTATACGGGTAACCTCAACGTGCTGTATACAAGAATTCACATATTGCTGTAAATGTAGGCCTATATGTAAACGGCCTTTACCTTCCACAGTTTATGAGCATTATTTTCCAATAGTTTCTTTAAGTTACACCACTACTTCTAGTATAGTTGAAAGAGACCCGATCAACAACAGGTGAGATTTAGAATATATCCGCGAAGTCATCGGAAATGTTTATTGAAGCGTGTAGGCCTAAACTGTGCCTGTACCCTCTATAGGTCTTTCTGGTGGCTTTTTGTAGTTATCTAACTTGAAGATGCGGAAAGAGATCAATAACTTGACTATTCAGAAACCAATAGAAAGGTTTAATGAATGTGTAGGACTATGGACTCGCGTCTTTTGTAGTCCCCATAATCTTCCTTTTCGATGGCATTTTTGAGTTTCAAAAGCAGTGTAAAGAGGTCGGATCAGCGACAGGGGCGAGTCAGAATGAAACAACTCCACAAATCCATCATAAAGTTGACTGACGGTAGAACCTACAGACTTTAGATGTTTTGATGCGCTCCTAGCCGAAGCTATATGGAAATACCAAAAGATCGATAAATTAAAATCAGTTGCATTCAGCATTGTATACAATACAAAGACAGAATTTGAAATTTACCTAGGACCTTACTCGGCCGGATCTTGTGTGCAAAATAGCACGCCAGACCGAGTTGGACAATATGGCCGCCGAAAGCCCCACTGAAGCGACTGATTTGTTCTGTTGCCGCATTCTGTCAACCGAGGGCGACACTGGCCGTACAAATTGCCAACGTTCTTTTCCTTGCAACACTTTCTGGATGCACGAACGCGTCACTTTTTTTTTTTGCAAGCGCAGAGAAATAACTTTACTGTCGCTGAGTGATAACTTTAAAAAGTATTTAAAAATACTTTCATAGACAATAAAAATGTGCCACGCAAATCTACGTAAAAACTAAAATTATTATTTTGAAAACCACCACGAGCTGCCAATAGATGTCGCGTACAAAGACGCTTGCTCCAAGTAAAGGCACGATTTGCCTGGCCATTTCCCGAACAGACCTTGAAAAATTGGGCCAGTTGTGGCGGCCATTTTGTCTACCCCCCTAATATCGTTGTAGGTCGGGCTGGATTTTACCAGAATTTGAACTTTACCAATTTCAGTATTCTTTCTTGCCACTAGGTGCCATTTTTGGCAAACTATGTTAACTGTTAACGGATTT